>ONZH01010744.1:0-43394 GCA_900303285.1 Rhinella marina | reverse complement strand
TTTTGGGGCAAAAAAAACATAAGTGTGCCTGACGCTAACACCACATGCACAGCATGTGCATTAGAACCTTTCTGTAGTCTATATATCTGACATCCGTTGCTATTTTTTGTGCCGTTAATTAAGGTCGCAGTACCTCAGCTGCGCCTGCTTTATAACGTTTGCGCATTCTAAATATTTGACATTCTGTGAAATTTTTCTTATCATACACTTAATAAAAATCTGCACTACTGTACTTGTGACAAAGTTGCATATATACTGTATAATATGCACAAGGCGAGCAGAAAGGGACGGGGAAGTGGGCGTGCTGCTGATGGTGAACGTAGAGGCCATGGCTCTGGGCGCGGTGAAACTGTGCCTGCTGGCAGAGCCCAAGAAACAAAGTCATCCAAAACTCCTAGCTTCATGTCACAGTTTGCAGGGCAGCGCAAGACACAACTCTTGTGGCCGCACCAGTGCAAGCAGGTAGTTGGTTGGATTTCAGCTGGTAATGCTTCCAGTCGGTTAAGCACCACCCTCTCTTCCACAAAGTCCAGTCTCAGTAGCCAAGAGTCTGGGCAACAAAATCCTCACCCTGATCCTCTTTCCTCCCACCATGCAGAGTCTGGGCAAAGAAGTAATCCCACATTCGGATATTCCGAGGAGCTTTTTTCATCACCGTTCCTTGGCTTGGGCCTCTCGCCAAGGCCGCTTGAAGAGGGACATGAGAAGCTATTGCTCCCTGATTCCCAAACTATGGAGCATCCACAGTCTGAAGAAGATGGTGGGGAACGGCAAGTAACGTCTCATAAGGTGCATGATGATGATGAGACACAGTTGCCAATAGGTCAAGGGCAATTAGTGCCTCAAGAGTTTGATGATGAGGATGAGACACAGTTAAGTCAGGTTCTTGTTAGGTCACCATGTCAGGAGGAGGACCAGAGTGAGGAAGTGGAAGAGGAGGTGGTGGACGATGAAATTGCTGACCCAATCTGGGAAGGTGGCAAGCCGAGCGAGGACAGCAGTACAGAGGAGGAGGGATCCTCAGCACCGCAACAGGCTGGAAGAGGCAGTGGGGTGGCAAAAGGGAGAAGGCAGGGCAAGCCAACCAGGCCCGCAACTGTTCCCCGAAGCAGCCCCTTGCGGCACTCTCCCTTGCCGAGGGTTAGTTTCTGCAGAAAAGTGCTGATGATAAACGGATTGTAATTTGCAACTGTGCCGTATCAAGATGAGCAGGGGCATAAACACCAGCAACCTGACCACCACCAGCATGGTCCACCACATGGCAGCAAAGCACCCTAAAAGGTTGGCCAAACGCCTGGGTCCACGATCTTTGTCTGCAGGTCACACAACTGCCTCCTCTTCCCCTCTGTTACCTGCTGTCCAAGACGCAGGCCCAGATGCCTTCCGTCCTGCACCTGGACCTTCGCAAAAACCATCAGCCAGCACGTCCACTTCAGTGTCCCAGCATATCGTTCAAATGTCCTTACCCCAGGCATTTGAATGCAAGCGCAAATACCCTGCCACCCACCCACAGGCCATAGCTCTAAACGCGCAACTTTCCAAATTGCTGGCCCTGGAAATGTTGCCGTTTAGGCTGGTGGACACCGAGGCTTTTTGCAGCCTGATGGCAGCAGCTGTCCCTCGTTACGCAGTCCCCAGCCGCCACTATTTTTCTCGGTGTGCTGTGCCCGCCTTACACCAGCATGTGTCCAGTAACATAACCCGTGACCTGACCAACGCAGTTACTTGCAAGATCCACTTAACAACTGACACATGAACAAGCGCTTCTGGCCAGGGACCCTACATTTCCCTGATGGCAGACTGGGTGAATGTTGTGGAGGCTGGGAGCGAGTCGTATCCTGGGATTGCACAGGTGCTACCTACTCCAAGGATTACGGGCCCTACTTCCATCCGGATTTCCGCTATCACCTACAGTAGCGGCTGCAACCCCTCCTTCTCTTCCTCCATCTCCTCCTCCACTTCCCATGCAGAATTGCCATCTTGAAGCACCAGTCAGACTTCACTCAGTAGCTGGAAGCAGTGTAGCACAGCAGTTGGGAAGCGGCAACAGGTTGTGCTTCAATTTTTTTTTGCCTAGATGACAAACAGCACACCACCACAGAGCTGTGGCAGGGCATAAGGGACCAGGCTGAGCTGTGGCTCTCGCCAGTCAACCTATAGCCAGTCAAGGTTGTATCTGATAACGGCCGCAACTTGGTGGCAGCTTGGGAGCTGGCCAACCTCACACACATACCATGCCTGGCCCATATCTTCAACTTAGTGGTTCAGCGGTTTCTGAAAACCTACCCCAATTTGCCTCAGGTACTGGTGAAGGTGCGTCGCCTGTATGCCCATTTCCGCAAGTCACCTACAGCTTTAGCCGGCCTGGCAACGCTGCAGCAGCGCTTGTGCTTGCCAGCTCACGACTGATGTGCGACCTGAGCATGCGCTGGAACTCCACCTTCCACATGTTGGGCAGGCTTTGTGAGCAGCAGAGGCCAGTAGTAGAATACCAGCTGCAACACGGTCAGGGCCTTTCCAGTTAGCTTCCGCTCTTCACAAGAGACGAGTGGGCATTGATGGTGCAATTATCAGCGTAACCATTCCATTTCTGTGTCTACTAAAAAGATCAATGCTCACAATAAAGGCCGACGCTCTGCGTGTGGAAGAGGTGGAAATGGGGGAAGACCCTACACAGGGTGATAGCCAGACCACCCTCGGTTCTCAGCGCGAATTGGAGGAAGAAGAGGACAAGGAGGAGGAGCAGGAGACGGTTGCCACTGCTACACAGGGTAGCCATAGCACGTTTACACCATCTCTTCGGCGTGGATGGGCCGAAGAGGAAGAAGAGGACGAGGAGGATATTGAGAGTCATCATCCTGGTGGGGAGAGCGAAGCCTTGTCTGTTGGGACTCTGATACACATGGCTGACTTCATGCTATGCTGCCTTTCCTGTGACCCTCATGTTATACGCATATTAGCCAACACCGATTACTGGTTGTTCACCCTTCTCGACCCCCGCTACAAAGAGAACTTCTCATCTCTCATTCCTGTGGTGGAGAGGACAAGTAAAACGTTGCAATACCAGATGGCCCTTGTCGAAAAATTGCTCCCAAAATTTCCAACTGACAACACTGGTGGCAGAGTACGTTATTCCTTGGCCACCCGAGGAGGGGAGACAAGGGGAACACAGCAGTTCCAACAAAGGCAGGGCAAAATTCTCCAAGGCCTGGGACAGTTTCATGACACCCCGCCAGCACCGTCAACCGGATGAGCGGCCTAGTGTGATAAGGAGGGAAAAGTTTTGGAAGATGGTAAAGGAGTACCTTGCTGACCGTGTCAACGTCCTCAGCGATTCCTCTGTGCCATGTAATTATTGGGTGTCTAAGCTGGATACGTGGCATGAACTGGCGATCTACGCCTTGGAGGTGCTGGCCATTTGTCTGAGCGGGTATTTAGTGCCGCTGAGGGCATAATTACTGATAAGCGCATCCGCCTGTCAACTGAAAATGCTGACAGATTGACTCTTATCAAAATGAACAAGGCCTGGATTGCCCATGACTTCTCTACTCCATCAGAGGAAAGTGGCTTAACATGAAGGAACCGTAAATGTGGCTTTTAGGGTGTATTAAATACACTGTATTCCCATGTACCCGTTCCTCTTCTTGTCCTCTTCCTCCTCATCCTACATCATATGAAACTGATTATTAGGCTGCCCTCAAAGTTCACCAGCTGGCCCTGCACCATAATTTTGTAGACGGTCAGCTCACCAGTTGGCCCTGCACCATAATTTTTAGTGAGGCGCGAACATGGCGGCTCTCGGGTATTCGGCTCGAACGCCATGCTCGAGTCCCCTCGAGTCGAGGTACTGGCATTCACTGTAATGCCAGTAGCCATGTTTGCTACTGGTATTACACTGATTGGATAGCTGGGAACGCGTCATCTGGTGATATAAAGCACCCGGTAACATGTGACCGGCTCATACCGAGTAAGGGAGAGCTGCTACAAGGAGGAACAGATAGTATAGGGAGAGAAAAACGCTAGGCAGGGATAGTATTTCTTTTGAAAAGACCCAAAAGCCTTTTTAAGGGCTATTATATCTTGCTGCAATATTTATATATATATATATATATATATATATATATATATATATTTTTTTTTTTAAGGGGTTTAAAATTACGCAAGGTGACCTGACATTAACGCCACCTGCGCAGCTGGTGCATGGTGTATTACTCTCTGTATACTATATACCTGACATCTTTTGCTATTTTTTCGGCTGTTAATTACGTCGGCAGTACCTCTTTTACGTCTTCTATATTACATTTGCGCAAGGAGGCACATATAGTGCAGGGATAAGATTTGGCTACGCAGGGCTAGTAGTTCTGTTCAAAAGACACAAAAGTCCATTGTTATATCTAGCTGCATTTCTTTTTTTTTTTATTTTGGGGCAAAAAGAACACAAGTGTGCTTGACGCTAATACCACGTACACAGTGTGTGCATTTGAACCATTCTGTAGTCTATATACCTGACATCCGTTGCTGTTTTTTTCTACCGTTAATTAAGGCCGCAGTACCTCTTTTGCATCTGCTGTATAACATTTGTGCAAGAAGGCAATATATAGTGTAGGCATAGGATTTGGCTAGGCAGGGCTGGTAGTTCTGTTCAAAAGACACAAAAGTCTATTGTTATATCTAGCTGCATTTTTTTAATTTATTTTGGGGCAAAAAGAACGCAAGTGTGCCTGACGCTAACACCACGTGCACAGCGTGTTCATTAGAACCTTTCTGTAGTCTATATACCTGACATCCGTTGCTATTTTTTCTACCGTTAATTAAGACCGAAGTACCTCTTTTGTGTCTGCTGTATAACATTGGCGCAAGGAGGCACATATAGTGTAGTGATAGTATTTGGCCAGGCAGGGCTAGTAGTTCTGTTCAAAAGACACAAAAGTACATTGTGATATGTGGCTGCATTTTTTTAATTTATTTTGGGGCAAAAGGAACGCAAGTGTGCCTGACGCTAACACCACGTTCACAGCGTGTGCATTAGAACCATTCTGTAGTCTGTATACCTGACACCCGTTGCTATTTTTTCTACCATTAATTAAGGCCGCAGTACTTCTTTTGTGTCTGCTGTATAACATTTGTGCAAGGAGGCACATATAGTGTAGGGATAGGATTTGGCTAGCCAGGGCTAGTAGTTCTGTTCAAAAGACACAAAAGTCAATTGTTATATCTGGCTGCATTTTTTAATTTATTTTGGGGCAAAAAGGTGTGCCTGACGCTAACACCACGTTCACAGTGTGTGCATTAGAACCGTTCTGTAGTCTGTATACCTGACATCCGTTGCTATTTTTTCTATCATTAATTAAGGCCGCAGTACTTCTTTTGCGTCTGCTGTATAACATTTGTGCAAGGAGGCAATATATAGTGTAGGAATAGGATTTGTCTTGGCAGGGCTAGTAGTTCTGTACAAAAGCCACATTAGTATATTGTTATATCTGGCTGCATTTTATTTTATTTTTTTGGAGCAAGAAGACCGCAAGTGTGCCTGCCGCTAACACCATGTGCACAGCATGTGTATTAGAACCATTCTGTAGTCTATATACCTGACATCCGTTGCTATTTTTTCGACCGTTAATTAAGGCCGCAGTACCTCTTTTGTGTCTGCTGTATAACATTGGCGCAAGGAGGCACATATAGTGTAGTGATAGGATTTGGCTAGGCAGGGCTAGTAGTTCTGTTCAAAAGACACAAAAGTACATTGTGATATGTGGCTGCATTTTTTTAATTTATTTTGGGGCAAAAAGAATGCAAGTGTGCCTGACGCTAACACCACATTCACAGCGTGTGCATTAGAACCGTTCTGTAGTCTATATACCTGACATCCGTTGCTATTTTTTCTACCGTTAATTAAGGCCGCAGTACTTCTTTTGCGTCTGCTGTATAACATTTGTGCAAGGAGCCAATATATAGTGTAGGGATAGGATTTGGCTAGCCAGGGCTAGTAGTTCTGTTCAAAAGACACAAAAGTCCATTGTTATATCTGGCTGCATTTTTTTATTTATTTTGGGGCAAAAAGAACGCTAGTGTGCCTGACGCTAACACCACGTTCACAGCGTGTGCATTAGAACCATTCTGTAGTCTGTATACCTGACACCCGTTGCTATTTTTTCTACCGTTAATTAGGGCCACAGTACTTCTTTTGCGTCTGCTGTATAACATTTGTGCAAGGAGGCAATATATAGTGTAGGAATAGGATTTGTCTTGGATTTGCATTTTATTTTTATTTTTTTGGAGCAAAAAGAACGCAAGTGTGCCTGACGCTAACACCACGTGCACAGCGTGTGCATTAGAACCATTCTGTTGTCTATATACCTGACATCCGTTGCTATTTTTTCTACCGTTAATTAAGGCCGCAGTACCTCTTTGGTGTCTGATGTATAACATTTGCGTCTGCTGTATAACATTTGCGCAAGGAGGCACATATAGTGTAGGGATAGGATTTGGCTAGCCAGGGCTAGTAGTTCTGTTCAAAAGACATAAAAGTCCATTGTTATATCTGGCTGCATTTTTTTTTTAATTTTGGGGAAAAAGAACGCAAGTGTGCCTGACGCTAAAACCACGTGCACAGCATGTGCATTAGAACCGTTCTGTAGTTTATATACCTGACATCCGTTGCTATTTTTTCTACCTTAAATTAAGGCCGCAGTTCCTCATTTGCGTCTGCTGTATAACATTTGCGCAAGGAGGGACTTATAGTGTAGGGATAGGATTTGGCTAGGCAGGGCTAGTAGTTCTGTTCAAAAGACACAAAAGTCCATTGTTTTATCTGGCTTCAATATATTATTTTTGTGGTGGGTTAAAAATTGCGCAAGGTTGTCTGACCTTAACACCACCTTTTCAGCGTCTGCTGATTAACATTTGTGTATTCCAAATAACAGAAATCTGGTTTATTTTTTCTGCGGCTATGAAGGCGACATTACTAATGTTGCCGTGATTAGCGGCAGAAAGAAACGCAATAAATGTCAGGTATGTAGGAGAAACATACATTGTCCTGCACACGCTGCGCAGCTGGTGTAAAGATTAGGCAAACTTGCACAAATTTTGACCATCAAGAATAACAACATGCAGACAGATATAACAAAAGTCCTTAAAAGGACTTTTGGGTCTTTTCAACAGAACAACAAGCCCTGCCTAGCCAAATCCTATCCCTACACTATCTGTGCCTAATTGTGCAAACGTTATGCATTATATGAATAACGGCATAAAAAAATACACTGAATGTCAGGTATTTAGGATACAGAAAGGTTATACTGCACATGCAGCACAGTTATGTGACATTACCTGCGCTGCGTCTGCTGCATAACGTTTGCTCATTCAGTGAAATTTTTCTACTCATACACTAAAAAAATCTGCGCAACTGTACTTTTGACAAACTTGGACAGGGAAGTGGGCGTGCTGCTGACGGTGCACGGTGGGCGAGCTGAAACAGTGTCTGCTGGTGCACAAGAAACAAAGTCATCCAAAACTCCTAGCTTCATGTCTCAGTTTGGAGGGCGGCGCAAGACAGGTTCTTGTTAGGTCAACATGTCAGGAGGAGGACCAGAGTGAGGTTAATTTTTTAGGTTAAAAAATTAGGGGTGAGGACCTGCTGGTGAACCTCTTAAATATTTAAAGGCGAAGGCAGCCTAAATAAGCAGCTTGATATGATGGAGGAAGGGGTTCATGGAAATACAGTGTATTCAATACACCTTAAAAGCCACATTTAAAGTTCCTTTATGTTCAGCCACTTTCCTTTGGTGGGGTAGCGAAGTCAAGGGCAATCCAGGCCTTGTTCATTTCGATTAGCGTCAGTATTTTCAGTTCACAGGCGGATGCGCTTAGCAGTTTTTATGCCCCCATCAGCACTAAATAACCGCTTCGACAAAACGCTGGCAGCAGGGCAGGCCAGCACCTCCAAGGCATAGAGCACCAGTTCGTGCCATGTGTCCAGCTTAGACACCCAATAATTATGAAGCACAGAGGGATCGCTGAGGACGTTGACATTGTCAGCTAGGTACTCCTTTACCATCTTCCAAAACTTCTCCCTCCTAGTTGTGACACTAGGCCGCTTATCAGAACCTTTTCCACATGCAGCGCTATCCGTCTTTATTGTGAGCAGGTAGAGTTCCATCACGTGCTCAGCAGGGTTGCCAACAGTCCGTAAATTTATGGACAGTCCGCAAAAAACGGGTGTTTTCTTCTGCCGTCCGTAAAGACTGTTCTCAAACCCAGAATTCTGCACTGCGCATGTGTGCGCAGTGCCAGGAGATGAGTTCCGATGCTACGTAGGTCTAGGAGAGAAGAAGAAGGGGACTTTTCACTGAGCTTAGGAGGAGGAGTCCCACTGGCCACCAATGAAAATGCGGCACTCTCTCACAGTTTCTTACCTGCCGCTTTTCCACTCCACGCAGTCAGAATTCACATGGAGACTGCGGGCGGGCCGAGTGGGAGTCGGGACTTTGCAGCTATGAGTTCAACTTCAACAGTGGGCGGCGGAGGTGACGATGCACTGCAGGCAATGTGAGCCTGGTGAGTAAGCCCTGCCGAGTATCCACCCTGGCTGTCACATCTCCATAGTGACAGGACTGGGGGCCCTATAGGGAATAATTTAAACTACTGGGGGGCACTATGGGGGATATTTAAACTACTGGGGGAATTATGGGGGCATTTAAACTATTAGGGGACACTATAGGGGGCCATTTAAACTACTGGAGGCACTTTAGGGGACCATTTACACTTATAGGGGCACTATAGTGGACAATTTAAACTACTGGGGAACCATAGGGGGCCATTTAAACTACTGGGGGGCACTATAGGGGACCATTTACACATAGGGGCACTATAGAGGACAATTTAAACTACTGGGGAACCATAGGGGACCATTTAAACTGCTGGGGGTGCTAAAGGGGGCCATTTAAGCTGCACTGGCCACTACAGGGGAGCATTTAAAGGGGTTTTCCAGCCCCTAATATTGATAACCCATCCTCAGGATAGATCATCACTATGTGATCGGCGGAGTTTCAACACCCAGGACCTCTGCCGATCAACTGTGAGACAAGTAGGCGGCGTGTCGTCTCCAATGGAGCGGCAGTGTAGTGTAATTGCAAGCAGCCATTCACTTGATTGGAGCCGGTGTCTGTATTACGCCGCACTTACAAGACAAAGTGTGGTGTAATGTAGAGGAAGCATCGCTCATAAGGCGCACTGCCTCCTCTTAAAACAGCTGATCGGCGGGGGTGTCCGACCTCCGCCGATCAGATTTTGATGACCTATTTGTCATAAATATTAGGGGCCAGACATTTAAGCTGCTTGGGGCACTGTAGGGGAGCATTTAAGTTACTGGGTGCATTAAAATTACTGGGGGCACTATAGAGGGGCCTTATTACTTTTGGGAGCACTATGGGTGTTTTTATTGTTTTACTGCTAACAGGGGTACTTTCGCAGAGCATTATCACTATTGGGGCTCTATTACTAATGAGGGCACTCTGGGAGAGAAACAAAGCACTCATACTAGAGCAGCGGGAATGTAACTGCTGTACAACCCCTTTAATTCTGGAGTGTTTTTGATTCAAGGACATTCTTTTTAAGCGTTTTGAGAGCGTGGAATGGGGGGCGTGATCTCTAAAAAGGGGCGGGGCGTATGTCCGTAAAAATTTAAAGCTGTCCGTGATTTTTGCCTAAGTTGTCCAGAAAAATTTCAAAGGAAGGTTGGCAACCCTGGTCCTCAGGTCCCACAGCAGTCAGTGAGCTGGCAAGTGTAAGCGCTGCTGCAGTGTTGCCAGACCGGCGGAAGCTGTAGGTAACTTTCGGAAATGGACACCTTCACCAGCAGCTCAGGCAAATTGGTGTAGGTTTTGAGAAACTGCTGAACGACTAAGTTGAAGCAGTTGTTTGGCCTGAGGGAGACTGCTGTTCGTCCTTCCTGTTGGAGGAACAGGTAGACTCATTCCTGTCATTAGTTCCAGGGTCCTATAGGGTCAGTATGGTTTAGGTTCCTGTGTAAGAACTCACCTACCTTTGAGGCCTGTTCATACTGGTAGTCAGTCAGGATTATAGTCAAGGTTTCTTTTAGGAGGTGTCCATCCTCCTTCCTTAGTTTCCAGGCCTAATATTCTTTCCCTCCTACACTCTGTGTGGTTTTCCCCCCACACCTGAGCATGACAGTATGTGTGTGAGCTTGCCGAGCTCCAAAGCGCCACCATTTGTTTGTCAAGCAAATACGTTTCAGCACAGCCTGTTGCCGCTTCCCCACTGCTGTGCTAAACTGCTTTCAGCTACTGACTGATGGCCGACTGGTGCTGCAAGATGAGAATTCCTAGATTGAAGTGGTGGAGGAGAAAGAGGGGTTGTAGCCGCTAATGTAGGTGGTGGCGGAAATCCTGATGAAAGTAGGGCCCGCAATCCTTTGTGTTGGTAGCACCTGTGCCATCCCAGGGTACAACTCGCTCCTAGCCTCCACAGCGTTCACCCAGTGTGCCGTCAGGGAAATGTAGCGTCCCTGGCCAGAAGCACTTGTCCATGTGTCAGTCATTAAGTGGACCTTCCCAGTAACTGTGTTGGTCAGGGCATAGGTTATTTTTCGGGACACATGCTGGTGTAAGGCGGTGAGGGCACACCGGCAAAAATAGTGGCGGCTAGGTACTGCGTAACGAGGGACAGCCGCCGCCATCAGACTGTGAAAAGCCTCAGCGTCCACAAGCAACATTTTCAGCGCCAGCATTTTGTAAAGGTGTGCATTTAGTGCTATGGCCTGTGGGTGGGTGGCTGGGTATTTGCGCTTTAGTTCAAAGGCCTGGGGTATGGAAATCTGTACGCTGCGCTGGGACACAGGATGTGCTCGCTGATGGTGCTTGCGAGGGTCCAGGTGCAGGGCAGGAGGCATCTGGGCCTGCGTCTTGGCTAGCACTTAACACAGGGAAGAGGAGGCAATGGTGTGACCCGCAGACACCGATTGTGGATCCAGGTGTTTGGCCCACCTATTAGGGTGCGTTGCTGCCATGAAGATCATGCTGGTGGTGGTCAGGTTGCTAGTGTTCAATGCCCCTGCTCATTTTGGTACGGCACAGGTTGCAAATGATAATTCTTTTATCGTCCACACTTGTTGGTGTGGCCTGCCTTCTCCCTTTTGCCACCCCACTTCCTCTTCCAGCCTGTTGTGGTGCTGCAGATCCCTGCCCCTCTGTACTGCTGTCCTCGCTCAGCTTGCCTCCTTCCCATGTTGGGCCAGTGATTTCATCATCCACCACCTCCTCTTCCACTTCTTCACTGTGGTCCTCCTCCTGACAAGTTGACCTTTAGTGCTGCTGACACTCAAAAACATTTGGGGTGAGGGTCTGCTGCGGATCTGACCGTCTAAAACATTAGGGGTGAGTGCCTGCTGCTGAGCTGACCGTGTAAAACATTCGGGGCAAGTGCCTGCTGCTGATCTGACTGGGTAAAACATTAGGGGTTAGGGCGTGCAGCTACTTGCACTTTATATACAAGTAAACATATGTTTCCTAACAATATTTCCTCTAAAATCGATGATATCTTCTGTTTTTGGGGGTATTATTGTCATTCTGTCAAAGTGGCGTTATAGTCGGACATCATCGTTAATAGCAGTGACCTCGGTGTCCAAGATGCATCCAGACATCCTCCCCATGCGGTTTCCTAACCATTTCAGTGGTGTTTCCACTATTTTCTCATGTTTCCCTATGAACCAGACACCCTCCCCTCTGCAGAGCAGAGGGTGCCTGGTCTTCTCCCATTGACTTCCATTATACTCGGGTGCTCGGCCAAGCACTCGAGCACCACCTAGTGTTCGGCCAGAGCACCCGAGGATCGCGATGCTCGATCATCACTAATAAATACCAAGGGGGTTAACAAGAGCTGACCATACTGGTATTTTTCTTTTATATGATATTCTGTGGCTAATCTGACTATAGCGGGTCAGGCGAAGTTCAGATGAGCACCTTCATTAGTACTAATTGTCTCATGATATCTAACAATATTCAGGAGGGGGGCCTACTTATTAATCCCTTGCAATGAGCACACCAGTTTGTTAAAACAGACCTGCTTATATATGTACATTTAAGAATAGGATTTGGGGGATACGATATCTCCATATTGAGTGTGCCTAAACAGGGTGAGGAGTCTCATAGGCCAGGGAACGCTCCCCTGTAGCATTATCTGGCCTATAAGACTCCTCATGCCATTTAGGCCCTCTCCATAATGAAATATCATATCCCCCGAATCCAGACCTAGACCTCTCACCCAGTTAAGCCAGTACTCTCTGCTCTGCATTGATGAGTGGCAATCACTCTGAAACAGCTGTCTGCAGATGAGATGCCAGCGTATTCATTATCCAAGACATGTCTCAAGTCCTGTTTAAAATGTTGAACACTGACTTATAGAATAGCTACCTTATAGGTGGCATTAAAGGCAGAGCTTCCTAAGAGCTAATTTTCATTTAAAGTTACTGTACTCTTAACTATGTGTTCTTCTAGCCCTACTTTTAATTGATATCTCATGATGAAGTGAGTTCTTGTGTTGGTCAAACAGTTCATTTATCTCCAAGCTGTAATCCTTTCCAGCAAGGATCATGACTTGTTCAGAGTTAGTGAGGTTTGTCTGCAAAAGTCAACGTCTCTCATCCCTTGCAAGCAACGAATTCAGCTGCACAAATTGCTTCTTTCCATGCTTGCTTATTGTCTTTGTTCCTCTTGAATGCCAAACACACAATACACTTGTCTCCATGAACACAGCAATAATTGCACAGCTATGACAGAAAGCACTCAGAAGAACGAGTGATGAGCATCCATGATAATTACCAGAGACAGGATAACCTGCAAAATTAGTAATTAAAGGAGAATGGGAAAGGTGCTTCTATGTCATTTGTGAGATTGCGAGAAAAGTTCTTCTCTAACAGTAAGTTTGAGCAGCTTTTCTTTTCAATTTGCCTGTTTCACTGCACAATGAATGACACGTTGCTGTTAGCTCTATGTGTAAAAACATATAAAGCTATTGATTTCAGTCATTACATGACAGAACACACAAAGACAAAATCCATCATATATTTTAGAACATTTCTTTCTTGCATCACGTACCAAATGAAGATCAACAGTATCAACAGTGGGAAGAAGATTAAATGTACTAGTTGGGTGGGTTCTTCTATAATATATGGATTTTCCAGTTTATAGATGTTTGCAAAGACTGAGGATGGCCTTAATTACTATACAGATTAAAAACAATAGAAACCTTTTAGCGAGTAGACACCAAACATGCAAATAAAGAGTGGTGTAATAACCATATGATAATCACAGTACTGCTAAGGACATATCACCTGATGGGGCTCCCAACCCCTTGGTCAGTTAGATGGTGACTATTTAGAGGGTTTGAAGTGACTTTTACTAGTCTGTTGTCCAGATCACCTTCATCTGCCTCAAAACTCAGAAATGATCTGGCATGTTTACAGGGCTGGTGTTAAGTTGATGGAGCCATCTGCAGTATTATCTTTTGATACCCCACTTACAGTATACAGTACCATGCACAAATAATATTGATCATTGTACAGAATATAAGTAAGCATAACACACAGTGCTTGATTTCCACCATCAGGATCTCAGAGCAATTGTACAAAATATATAATTAAAAGGGTTTGTCCCAGTAATAATACTCTACATTGTTTACACCAGCTGAATACTTTTGTAATTGCATGTAATTAAAAATGTATTATAGCTATTGAGTTAATCGATTAAATCTATCTGTAGTGCGCCATCTGTTGTTTTCTCTTTTTCTAATTTCTGTGTCCTGTTCATTGAGATGGAAGCACATGCTCAGTTCCATCCTTCAACTGCCACCAGCGGTAGCAGACAGGACACGACCTCTGAGAAGTGACACCCCCCCTAAATTGTCAGCTTGAAATAAATCTAGCAGAACAATCAGAACAATGAATGGGGAGATGTCTGAATCCATATGAGGTACAGGGCTGGTTCTAGCTTTGTTAGAAAGAGATTGTCATGTACTATATGATGTCTGATTTTTATTTTTTACATTAATCATGTGATAACCCCTTTAATGATTCTGATGACTGTAGCAATCAATTCGTAATCCGTGTTCTTCTCTGAAGGATAACATAATTCCAATAGTGTACTAGTACCTCCTCAAAGAACAGCACCTGGTATATGGTATACCGTTAGATCCAGGTCAAGTCCCAACATGAGCTGGAACTGTAGTCAGTAATATATATGCATAATTTGCAGTTTTACACACTGTGAAAACAAGCAAGCGGCTCTTGTTCCTTGTTCACATATAGACCAATGTGTCCTTATGTATATCTGAACAAGGAACGGGAGTGTAATGCTGGCTTGTTTTCACAGCAGTGCAAAAATGCAAATTATAGGGTCAGGACTTAACCTGGATCTAAAAGTATACTTTATAACAGGTGCTGAACTTTGAGGCAATACCAGTACAATGTTGGACTCAAATTATCCTTCAGGAACCCAGGGAAGGACATTGATTACACACATGGTGGACAGGACATTTTGCACAATTTTTGAGCTGCAAGGTCTGTAGCAATAGATATTGATATATTTATACGTAGTTTTATATAAGTATATTGGATTGGATCCTGTATTTTAAACTATTACTTTATTTCTTTGTTTTATTGCTATATATTGTACTGCAGTGGCCGGGTTTGGGGTAGCCCCAATGCTATGCTGAGTCCTCAGGACACTGTCAAAGTGTCACCATGTGTTGCTGCAGAAGTTTCCAGACATAACAACATAGCTAAAACATAGCTAAGCCATTCAAAAGGTCAGTCTGTCTGGTTTTGGTGGTAAACAAGTCTGGCTTTTTCCCTCCATAATATGCTCTTCTTTACACCCTATGGCAGCTGTGAAAAATTACCAGCTTCTTATTCAAAGTCCCAAAAGTCTCTCAATATTCATTAACCCTCTCCACAGAGCCTTGCAAATTCAGTGCAAATGAACAGGATATATATAGAAAATCCAGTTAAACAGTATTAAACAGCACAAGTTAACCCATTCAAGATAAATACAGTAAGAAGTTTAAACTTTGCATATGGGATATAAGGACAAATGTCCACAAATTACCAGGATTCAAAATACCCGTACTCAAGGTCACTACAGTAGATTGTCTGCTACTAGACTGCCACAATCATCAACATTAGTGTTGATTGAGCACCACGATGCTCGGGTGCTCTGGCCGAACACTAGGTGGTGCTTGAGCGCTCGGCCGAGCACCCAAGTATAATGGAAGTCAATGGGAGAACTCGAGCACTAAACCAGGCACCCCCTGCTCTGAAGAGAGGTGGGTGTCTGGTTCATAGGGAAAGTTGAGAAAATGGTGGAAACACCACTGAAATGGTTTGGGAACAGCATAGGGAGTATGTCTGGATGCATCTTGGACTCCAAAGTCGGTGCTGTTAACGATGTTGTCCGAGTATTACGCCACTTTTACGGAATGACAAAAATAACCCCCAAAACCAAATATAACATCGATTTGTTGCGTTTTTTTTTCCTGCCGCTAATCACGACAACATTACATGTGCTTTACAATGTTTGTTTCTCCTATATACCTGACATTTGTTGCGTTTTTTTCTGCCGCTAATTGCGACCACATTATATGTGCAGTATAAGGTTTGTTTCTCCTATATACCTGACATTTGTTGCATTTTTTTTTGCCGCTAATCACGGCGACATTACATGTGCAGTACAATGTTTGGTTCTCCTATTGTCACGAATGTTCCTGCATCAGGTTGCAGGCGTTCGGCTAGGCTTTCAAAAGTGACATAATTTGACATGTTTTCCTCTTGGTTTGGTTGCCGTTTACCACACCCCTTCCCCTCAGCTGTTGTGGGTGTGGTGATTATCTTTCCACTATTTATCCCTTCCTCTCCCAGAATTCCTTGTGGTTTATACTTTCTGCTTACTTTGTTGTGTGTGGTGTTGTTCTCGGCTGAGATCCGGTTGCTGCAATATCTGCATTAAGATAAGTGTCATTTTCCCTATTGTGTTTATTCTACTTTTCCCTGTTGTGGTTTTGCCTTCTGAAGTCTCTTGTTTGTCCATCCTTTTGGAGGAACGGGTTGACTCTTTCCTCTGTCACTAGCTGCAGGGTTCTATTGGGTGAGTTTGTTATTAGGTTCCTGTGTATGAACTCTCCTACCACTAAGGCCTGTTCATACTGGTAGTCAGTCAGGGCCTAGTTTCAGGGTTCCCTGCAGGAGGTGACCCTTTCCCTTGTTTGGTCTTTTCCCTTCCCTCTTACGCTTGGTGTGACAATTCCCTCCACACCAGAGCGTGACATTATAAAACGCCGAACAAAAATTAATGTCAATTTTGTGCTGACATGGATGCTATTGCTGCACTTGCTGAATGGCTGCAGGGACTCAGCTTGAAGGTGCCTGACATCCACAACCAGATTCAGAGACCACATGCTGGTGGTTCTAAGGGTGCTGGGTCTCAGGCCTGTTTGGAGCCTAAGGTCGCCCTCCTGGACAGATTTTCTGGGGGATGTGATAATTTTATTCTTTTCAGGGAGGCATGCAAATTGTATTTCAGACTGCGTCCACATTCTTCTGGTAATGAGGAGCAGAAGCTTGGTGTGGTCATCTCGCTGCTTAAAGGAGATGCGCAGTCATGGGCCTTTTCAAGGCTTTAGGGAGTATCTATGATGACCCAGATTGTATCTCCTTGGCTGAGACCTAGATACGTGACCTTTGTCAGGGTGAGCGGCCGGTTGAGATTTATTGCTCTGAGTTTCGGAGGTGGGCGACCAATACTGAATGGAACGATCCGGCTCTACGTAGCAAATTCTGTCAAGGTTTATCAGAAAGGCTGAAGGACGCTTTGGCCTTTCATGAAACCCCTGTGTCTTTGGAAGCTGCTATGTCTCTTGCTGTATGCATGGATAGGCGCCTGAGAGAGCGATCTAGGGGCCCCTGCTCCCAGGACGTAGTGTACTGTCTTCCTATGACACTTTGGGTGAAGACTCCCCTAGGTTGATGTCAGGGGATGAACCTATGCAGTTGGGGGAGCTACTCCTGTTTCCACTCTTAAGCATTTTGGTAATAAAAAGGGTGTGTTTTTTCTGTGGTCAGAAAGGACACTTTATCAATGTATGTCCATGCATTCAATCTCTAAAAGAGAGAAAAGAAAAGGGGGCGTTGAATTCTCATCTCACTCTTGGTGGGGTGAGTAGAGAAACTGAAAATGTGCATTGGTCTTCATCCTGTAGTACCCGTTTTCTCCTGACTGCCGAGGTGGCGCTAGAGTCAAAGGTTGTGAGAATTTAGGTGTTTATTGACAGCGGGGCAGGGGTCAACTTGATTGATGCTCAGTTTGTACGTATGCATGGATGGAGTACATTGGAAAATAAGATTTCTGTGTTTGCCATTGATTCTGCACCTCTAGCTCAGAAGTGTTTGTCTCAGATGGTGCATGATATCAAATTAAGAGTGGGTGAATTTCATCAGGAGCTTATTTTGTGTTTTGTGTTGGAAGATCTTCCTGCTCCTGTGGTTCTGGGTTTACCGTGGTTAAGCAAACATAATCTGACCATTGACTGGCATACTAGACAAATTGTGGATTGGAGTGAATATTGCGTTGACAATTGTCTTAATACTGTACCTCTTTTTCTGCTTTAACTACTAAGACACTTCCCTCTTTTATATCAGATTTCTCTGATGTATTTTCTGAAGGTGGATGTCGGGATTTGCCCCCTCACCAGAAATACGATTGTCGTATCAATCTTATCCCTGGATCAAAATTGCCCAAATCTAGGCTGTATAACCTTTCTGGACCTGAAAGAATGGCCATGAAGGAATATATTGCTGAGAGTTTGGCTAAAGGACATATTAGACCTTCCAAATCTCCTGTGGCAGCTGGGTTTTTCTTTGTTAAGAAAAAGGACGGAACCCTTAGGCCATGTCTGGATTTCCGTGAACTCAATCGGATTACTGTCCATGATCCGTACCCCCTTCCTTTGATTCCTGACTTGTTTAACTAGATTGTGGATGCCAAGGTGTTCTCCAAGTTGGACTTAAGGGGGGCATATTATCTGGTCAGGATCAAGGAAGGGGATGAATGGATGATGGCCTTTAACACTCCTGAGGGCCACTTTGAGAACCTGGTCATGCCTTTTCGGTTGACCAATGCCCCTGCTGTCTTCCAGCATTTTGTAGTCGTGTATTTGGGTGACATACTAATCTATTCTCCAGATATGGTGACACACCAGGATCACATGAGGCAGGTGTTGCAAATCTTAAGAGATAACAATTTGTATGCAAAATTTGAGAAATGTGTTTTTTGCTATACATGAGGTGCAATTCTTAGGATACCTGCTTTCAGGTTTTCGTATGGATCCAGAGAAAGTCCGTGCTTTTTTGGACTGGGACCGACCTGAAAATCTGAAGGCTCTTATGCGATTTTTGGGGTTCACCAACTATTACCGAAAATTTATTAAGAACTATTCGACTATAGTTAAACCCTTAACTGACATGACTAAGAAAGGGACGGATGTCTCTCTGATGCAGCATTGCGAGCCTTCTCTGCTGTGAAGGAGTGCTTTTCTTCTGCCCCTATATTGGTGCAGCCAGATGTGTCACAACTTTTCATTGTGGAGGTTGAAGCATCCGAGGTGGGGGTAGGAGCAGTTTTATCACAGGGCCCATCACCTAGTAAATGGCGCCCATGTGCTTTTTTTTAAAAAAAACTCTCTGCTGCGGAGAGAAATTATGATGTGGGTAACAGAGAGTTACTGGCCATTAAGTTGGCTTTTGAGGAATGGCGTCATTGGTTGGAAGGGGCGATTCACCCAATCACTGTATTCACTGATCAAAAAAATCTGGCTTACCTGGAGTCGGCTAAACGACTTAATCCGAGGCAGGCCAGATGGTCTTTGTTCTACACAGATTCAATTTCATTGTCACATATTATCCTGGGGTTAAGAATGTGAAGGTGGATGTCTTGTCACATAGTTTTCCCAGAGGTGGTGATTTTGAGGATCCGAGTTCTATACTGTCCAAAGGAGTGGTGATATCCGCTCTTTACCCTGATCTTGAGGCTAAGGTGTTTGAGGCCCAGGGAGATGCACCGGAGTCCTGCCCCCCTGGGAAGTCATTTGTTTCTTC
The DNA here is from genome assembly GCA_900303285.1 of Rhinella marina. Lineage (NCBI taxonomy): Eukaryota > Metazoa > Chordata > Amphibia > Anura > Bufonidae > Rhinella > Rhinella marina. The sequence goes on along the minus strand of ONZH01010744.1, from coordinate 24,238 downwards.
TGATTTGCGTCATAAGGTGTTTGAGGAACATCATTCTTCGGTGCTTGCGGGACACCATGGGAGTAAATCCACTGTCGACCTCATCTCTCATAGATTCTGGTGGCCGGGGCTGCGTAAGTGTGTTGAGGACAATGTGTCGACCTGTAGTGTCTGTGCACGCGCTAAGGTGACACATACTCGACCTCCTGGACCCCTACTTCCATTACCCATTCCGTCCAGACCATGGACTCACTTATCCATGGACTTCATCACTGATCTGCCTGATTTGTCTGGTAAGACAGTTATTCTGGTGGTTGTAGATCGTTTTAGTAAAATGGCGCACTTATTTGCATTACCCGGACTCCCCAAAGGCTAAAACTCTTGCACAAGTGTTTGTTGACAACATTGTGAAACTTCATGGCATTCCCACTGACATGGTCTCTGATCTTGGGACTCAGTTTGTGTCCAGATTCTGGAAGGCATTCTGTACTCGGCTTGGGGTACAACTGTCTTTTTCCTCGGCTTTTCACCCCCAGACGAATGGACAGACTGAGCGTACCAATCAGAGTCTGGAGACTTGAAATGTTTTTTCTCTGAGAACCAGGAGGAGTGGTCCTCATTTTTGTGTCTGGCAGAGTTTGACATAAATAATCGCAGACAGGACTCCACTGGTAAGTCACCATTTTTTGGTGCATATGGCTTTCACCCGCAGTTTGGCAGATTTTCTGGTTCTGATACTTCTGGTATTCCTGAGGAAGAACGTTTTTCGTCATCATTGTCATCTATATGGCGGAAAATTCAAAATAACTTGATAAATATGGGTAACAAGTACAAACGTGTGGCTGACAGGAGACGTATAAAAGATCCGGACCTAAGTGTGGGTGATTCTGTGTGGCTGTCAACTAGGAACATTAAGTTGAAAGTTCCTTCTTGGAAGTTGGGTCCAAGATTTATTGGCCCATATAAAATCACGGCCATTATTAATCCTGTAGCATTTCGTCTTGAACTTCCTCAGGCTCTGAAAATCCATAATGTGTTTCACAGATCTTTGTTGAAGAGATATGTTGAACCTCTGGAGCCATATCCCTTGCCACCCGCGCCTGTCTTGGTGGATGGTAGTTTGGAATTCCAGATCGTCAAGATCATTGATTCTCGAGTTCTCCATGGGACTCTTCAATATCTTGTTCACTGGAAGGGTTATGGACCTGAGGTGAGGACATGAGTACTGGCATCTGACGTGAACACCGCGTGGTCCCTAGCACCGCAATGCTCAACCGAATATCATATTTGACCGAGCATGCTCGCTCATCACTAATCAACATCATTAAATTATATGTTTTGTACAATTGCTTTGAGAGCCTGACCCTTTTTTGTATATATTATTAGTAAGTCTGCACGCACCGGAATGGTTTAGGTTCTCAACATTGTAGTCAATATCATATAATAAGTATATTCTCAATTAAAAATATGGATTGAAACTGCCTTTTCATAAGTTCAGGCACAGATAGAGAGTGCACGATGTGGGTGGCCATCAGGACCAATGGCATTATAGGTAATGTACTTGGTGAAACCTAAGAACTCATACGCCTCTAATACCAGCCCTGCACGTGTATAAGCTGGTACATTGAGCAAAAAAAATCTTCTCCATATAATATTACTATATAATATTATAATTGTCCAAGTGTTTTATACTGATGATCTATCTTGAGGATAAGTCAATAGTATCTGATCGGTGGGGGTATGACTCTCGATCAGCCATTTGAAAAGACCACAGAACTCACCTCTTTCTAGACCAGTGATGTCAAGCTCATTGATCACAAGGCCTTGGCGTAGCTCAGTCAGATTGAAATGAATGGGTCTTCGATCCAATACCAAGCACAGTCTATTAACAGGCAACAGCACTCACCATAGCACCACAGCCTCTCCAAACAGCTGATTGGAGGGGGTGCCAAATGTCGGAACCTCCCTCTGATCACATACTTGTGACCTAATCTGAGCATAGGTCATCAGTATAAAACACTTGGAAGACCCATTTAAATATGATAAACCTGGTGTTGATTCCCGTTGACCATACCAACAGAACATCTCCAGAACGTCCTATGTTCTGCTTGTATTCTTAAGTTTGTCAATAGCAAATTTATGATTTATGGATTTCATGGAATTGCTTTCTTGAATGTTACGGCTGATTGTCCTCGTTTCCTTAATCTTTTCCAAACATACTGTAATTGTCTTTTTTAATGATGTCTTCTCATCACGTGTCCATAGTAATATACGGTAGATTCAGTCTCCCATTGAAAAAAGAGCTCCATCTTGGTTTGATCAAAAGTCAAGCTGTTCGATTTCCTTCATTTGCCAATAACTTTATTCTAACAATATATTGTTTCTACTAGTATACCCTTATTTTATCACTTTCATACGTATCAAACGGCAATTATTTTGCTGACGATCATAGTTGGGTGTTAATGGAGTGACAAATACTCAAGGCAATCAAAATGTGTTTTCTACTATTTAGTTCTTGTTTTAAGACACTCTCTCACAGTAAGGATGTCTCTAAAATCCATTAAACATGTTGTATGGGATTTCTTCTCAATGGAGCTGACCCTTTTTATTCAATTAGAATTGCTGGCATTGGGTCACCATGTACTTATGGCCTGGTGTCATTACTCCATTAAGCAAGTGGCAATGCTTATTTGTAAGATACTTTACAGCCATTAATTAGGTCATGCCACTTTAATGGAAACAGATGCCTATTTTAAAGGACCTCTAAACAAATCTCCTGATGAAAAAGACTGTTTTTTTTTTATTCCTTCACAGTGTTGCTACAGCATGAGGTGAATATGTCCTTATTAAAACTGGCATAACGTTCTACAGAGAAGCTTCTTCTTAAAGTGGACCTGAATCATTAACACTTTAATTAGCTGATACAGCTAATTAGGACCTTGCATTTTTTTAGGATGAATGCAGGATGAATAGTAGTTATAATGAAACACTTTGACGATATACAAAATGAATTAAAAATGTTGTTTTTTGGTAAGGGTAAGAAAAAAAGCAGACTTGCAAGTTTTGGTATCTTTCACAACATTCATCATATTGCAAAAATGACATGCTAACTTTATTCTGTAGGTCAGTACAATTATGCCAATACCAAATTTATCTTGATTAACTACTTTTGAGCAGTAAAAACTTTTTTAGTTTTCCTCAACAGAGCTGTTTGAAAGCTTGTTTGTTGCAGGACGAGTTGACTTTTTCATTGAAAGCATCCTGGGGTAAATACAGGCTTTTTCTCACTTTTTATTGTCTAATCAATTATATTCTGAAGATTCTGTTGGACACACATCTAAGGGCTACTGACTGTATCATAGTCACCTCTTATCTTAGAAGTTGTGATAGAAGCCTCATGGTTAGGTCATGTAACGCAAAAGGATTAAACGTACCACAAATTCATTTCTGTGTCAGTAAGATTGTGGCCCTAATGATTAAAATGTTAAGTGCCTTAGTTATGTGTTTCTTTATGGAATTTCCAACATGCAAAGATGTATCTCAAGAAAGAGAACCATCTCACTAGCATCATCGATTGGAAGTGGCACCATATGACTCAAGATCCAACGTTCCAACAAGTCTTGGGATTTGACTAGGGAAAATAGCCAAGCCAGATATCCATCAATATACAGCTGTTTCAGGTTGCTTGCCTCTCATTAGTACAGAGTAGGATTCTGGCTGGCTCAATGCTTTGCCTTGGAAGCAGCTTAAGCAAGGTTTTGAATCTCCTAAAAGAGACCAGTCCTATATGTAGACTATTTAGCAATGTCCCATGGGCAATGAATATGTGAAGTGGTATCTCCCAATAAAGAGAACCATCTTGCAGTACCTCCTATTGGTAATGGCCCCCTATGAGTCAAGGTCCAACTTTCCAACAAGCCTTGAGATTTTGAGATTTAACAAGGGAAAAAAGCCTAGCCATATATCCATCCATAGGTGCTTGCCCCTAATCAATAAGAAATAAGGTTCTGGCTCGCTCAGTGCAATGCTCAGTATGACGCCTTCAGAATCCTACTCTGTATTAATGAACTAATGCACCCTGAATCAGCTGTATACAACTTCATATTTAGCTTGGCTATTTTGTCAAATCTCAAGGCTTGTTAGAAAGTCAGATCTTGACTTATAGGAGACCACTTCCATCAGGTGGGACTTGCGAGATGGTTCTCTTTCTGAAGGGATGTCTCTTTGCATATTTGTTTCCCATGGAGAATTGCAAATATATCTCCATACCCTGGAGTACTTCCAGTAAGTCTCTAGACAGGATTGGTCTTCTTAAGGACATTCAACACCCTGTCTAAGCCTTATGGAACTTCATAAATTAAGTTTTGACTTAATGCAATTGTTTGGGATTTCTTGATGACTACTGTACATCTATATTCACTATTAACACCTGGAATGTCGGAGGAGAAAAAAGTTGTACCTGATTTATAGCATGTCAGCTAATTGTAGGTTTCTTCAGTACAGTTTATTTATACAAAACTTTTTAAATTCAAAGTTTTAGATATACATTTATGCCCCAAAGTGACATTAATTTATAGAATTCTGGACATTTTAAAGTTTCGGTCATTATCAACTAAGCATTTTCGAGTTTGTACAGTCTCTTTGTGCCCATGTAAATTTCCCTAGTCTGGTTACACACAGTCAGGGTTTGGTCAATGTTTGATCAGTGATTTCTATCAGTGATTGTGAGCCACAACCAGTAATGGATCCTACACAGATATAAGGTATAATGGAAAGATTTGCTCCTGTTCTTTGTTTCTGACCTGCACATGATTTTGGCTCACAATCCCTGATGGAAATCATTGTCAAAACACTGACCAAATGCTGACTGTGTGAAAGCAGCCTTAAGATTTTTTTATTTCTTTGCACACTTTAAAAACATATTGCTAGGTTAGTTAGCTTCCTTGGCCCTTTAGTGTATCTGAAAAAATGACATTAGATTGTGAGTAGGGATGAGTGAACTTCAGTTTTTGAAGTTCAGGTTCAGGTTTACGCTGAATTGCTATATGGATTCCGTTACCATGGAACATGGTATGTAATTCAGTGATGAAATGCATAACAGAATGCCTTTAGAGGCATTCCGTTATGCTTTCTATCATAATAGAAGTCTATGGCCAGCATAACAGATCCGTTTGGTTTCCTTTATGCAGGAAAGGACTCACTATAGATTCCATTGTAGACTCCAGACTGCAGATGGAGTTGTTGCTACTTCTGCCCCCCACCCATCTCCAGCAGTCATGGCAGTGGAGCGTGAGCAGAGGGACCCACCGGTCAGACCTTTGTGAGGATGTAAGGCGATGGCGCACATAGGCAGCAGTCAACTGACTACATATGATGTCTCGATAGTAGTTCAGTTTATCCTTCCTTTCAGCGGGTGGAAAAAAGGCCCCCATTTTGGAGGGGTAGCGAGGGTCTAACATGGTGGAGAGCCAGTAGTCATCCCTCTGCCGAATGGTGATAATATGGCTGTCACTACGCAAGCAACTCAGCATGCATTTGGCCATTTGCACAAGGGAATCAGAGGGACTCCCTGTCTCTATCTGTTGCCATGGTGCCATTTTCCCGCCAGAACTCTGTCCTGACTGCCTGCTGTTGAAGACCGAGTAAACCATTCAAGGACAGCTGGGCTGCTGGTCAAAACACGACCGATGGATGACACTGGCAGCTCTGGCATTTTGCTGTGACTGCTGCTGCCACCCCCTTTCTTCTGCTGCTACTTCTGCCAGCTTCAGAAACATTTTGTCCACTGCCCGTTCCCTTAGAAGGGCCTGCCACCTGTCTGTCTGACATACTGTACTGTAACTGAAAGTGTAAAATAGCAGAGTAAAATCTAATAGTAAAATCTGTAGTATTAGGGGGGGCGGAGCCTGCGTCTGAAGTGGATGGTGGTGTGAAGTGCTGCTCCGTCATTGATCTCACCCATATAGCGTGGCTTCTTTGCCTGACACCTCCAGCATGGTCAAGATCGGAGGTTCTAAACCCACGGAACCTCAGGGAAACTGTAAGAGCTCTGTTCCAGCCGGGGAGATGGAGAAATTCATCAAAAAAGCCGCCTCTGCATATGTTGCTCGAGAAACCAAGATGGCGCCGAGCACGCCGCGGTCTTCCAGCTCCCAGCAGCGCGAACCGGAGGGAGAGAACAAGTGTAGGGAGACTTCACCGAGTCACAAAGAACTCCCGATCTCCAGGGCTTTCCTGAAAGAAGCTCTGTCAGACGCTATCACACCTCTGAGGCTTGATATAGCCGAGGTTAAAGAAGATGTTAAGCACATTGGGAGACGGGTGGAAATACTAGAGGAGGCCCAGGCTGCAATGATCAATCATCAAAAAGCCACTACCTTGAGCATTACCACCTGCCAACTTCACCTAAATGCGTTATATGCTGCTGTAGAAGATCAAGAAAACAGGGGCAGACGCAATAACTTGCGTTTCAGGGGCATACATGAATAGGTGGAACAGCAAGATATCACTGAAGTAGTTGTCCAGATCTGCCTGTCCCTGCTAGGACCTGATTCGGCTCATGATGTGGTAATAGAAAGGGCTCACAGAGCTCTGCGACCAAAGCCCCAGCCAGAGGACCCACCAAGAGACATTATTTGTAAATTCCTGCATTACCCAGTGAAGGAGGCCATTCTAAATCGAGCAAGGAATTCACCCACTATTCACTGGGAAAATGCTAAAATCACAATTTTCCAGGACTTGGCTCAATCCACGCTAAGGAAGAGAAGAGCGTTGAAGCCGCTTACGGATTGGCTCCGGAACCGTAAGATTTTGTACAGATGGAACTTTCCTTTTGGGCTCTCATTCCTTTAAAATGGTCGCCGTATCACTATCTCTACATATGAAGATCTAGACAAGGCCTTTGACCATCTGAATATGGAGCCGTTACAGATTGAGAACTGGGATGCAGTTCAAGACCTCAACAAGCTGCCAGACCTTCCAACTGTAACCCGATGGGAGACTCCTCGTCTTTCCAAGCAGCAAAGAGGGAAAAGAAACCAAAGATCTTCCACTCCACGGCATCTTCAGCTGGAAGACCAATGAAGAGGTCTCTGTCTGACAAGGAGTGGCACTGACTTGGTGGTACCCTTTGGCTACCGTGAATATTGTTCTTACCTTGAATAGGTTTCTCACAGCCTGGACACATCCTTCTTATTTTGTCTTCTATCTTTTATTTCTACTTCAATTCTGTACTGTCCTCCTTCTTGTCCTCCCACTTTGTTCTACAAGTTTTAATACGTAATTTTGCTGATTAATCTCTGTTTCAGTATATTACTAGATAAATCCATGCTGGTCTTGTCTTGTGCTAGCACCTGGGTGTGTAGTGACGGTCTATGACCTTTCCCCCATACACAATGCTCTGTATGGTTTCATACTGGCTTACCGTTTTTTCAGGTTTACTATGGTTTGGTTTGTTTCATTTGTTTATTTTTGGTTTGTTCCTTTCTCACAGATGGACAGCATCTTCTGTGTTATATAGACGTGAGTGGTCTGCGGGCGTTGGAGGAATAGAAGCTGCACCTCTGGAGGCTGAGTACTATTTTCAGATATTTTCAATGGGTTTCCTGGGCCTTGCCCCCTTCCTACTCATCTACTGAAATGGCTGATATATGTGTTTCATCTTTCAATGTGAAAGGCTTTAACTCCCCATCGAAGAGATGTCAAATCTTCTCTTATTTGAAATCTAAACAGTGTTCGGTGGTGATGCTGCAGGAAACTCATTTTAGGTTTAATAAATACCCTAACATGACATATGCCTGGTTCTCCCAGTGGTTTCACTGTGGGTCTGATTCATCTGCCTCCAGAGGTGTTAGCATTGGCTTTAGAAAGGATGTACCCTTCACCTATTCCTCCCACGTTCAAGATACAGAAGGCAGATATATCCTGCTCAAAGGTACCATAGCCAACCAAATGTACACATTTGTGAATATTTATGTTCCCAATACTAATCAAGTCTCTTGGTTGGATAAAGTCCTAGTGTTACTTGAACCATTTCAGGAGGGTGTAGTGGTGTTTGGAGGAGATTTTAACCTTGTCATGGAACCAGCACTGGACTCTACCTCACAGAAATCTGCGATTTCAACTAAGGCACTGCGCCATCTTAAAAAATCTCTACAGCGCCTTTCGCTGTACGATGTATGGAGAATGATAAATCCCTCCGGACATGACTATACTTACTTCTCAGCGGTTCATGGCTCCTATCAGAGACTCGATTATATTTTTGTTTCTAAGGAGCATTTACATTTATGCTCATCTCCCTATATAGGTACTATGCACTTGTCTGACCATTCTCCTGTGTTCCTTTCCATTAAGGCTCCATCAATGGTGACAAAGGAGTTCAGGTGGAGACTTAATGAACAACTTTTATCTCCTGGGATCCAGCTGCAGCGGGTAAAGGGGTTGTTAGAAGAATTTTTCCAGCTTAATGCTCTTCCTGACACTTCCCCACACGTTTTATGGGACACTCATAAGGCTTACACGAGGGGCCAGTTCATTAGTTTAGGCGCTCAGCTTAAGCGGGAAAGGAAAGCTAAACTGGATAACCTCCTCCTACAAATAGGTCGTCTGGAAACCCTACATAAACAAACCCTGTTGGACTCTCACCTGTCTGAACTGACTGATTTGAGAGCCCAGGTTAAGACCCTATTAAACACTTCCTCAGCGAAGATATACCTCCACTCCCAATTTAAATATTATGCACATGGAGACAAAGCCTCCAAATTCATGATGCATCGCATAAAACAAAGGCGTTCCCAAAACTATATACATAAAGTAAATATTCCTGGTAGAGGAGAGGTCTTTCATACCCCCGCTATAGCAGAACAGTTCCAAAAATTTTATTATTCACTTTATAATCTGATAGACTCAGAAACATCCAACCGAGACCCCCTTCCTACCTCTGAAGTCATTTCCTCTTACCTTACCTCTTTATCATTGCCCACTCTCTCAGACTCCCAAAGAGAGGACTTATCTTCCCCCTTTTCTTTTGAGGAACTAACTAATGCTATCAAACTTCTCCCCAATGGGAAAAGCCCCGGCCCAGATGGTTTCCCTGCCCTTTATTATCGCTCCCTTCACTTGATCTTAGTCCCCTTCCTACTCCCCATTTGCAATAGCTCCCTGTCTGGTGCCCCCATGTCAATAGACATGACCAGGGCGCTTATTTCTCTGATCCCTAAGGAAGGTAAGGACCCAGCTAATTGTGCCAATTATAGACCGATCTCTTTATTAAATCTGGCTCTGAAATTAATGGCAAAAATGTTGGCAGTGCGTCTCTCATCACTTCTTCCTACGTTGGTCAATAGGGATCAGGTAGGATTTATAAGAGGAAGAGAAGGAAGAGACAATACAGCCAGAGTGCTTAATGCTATTTTCAATTCTAAAAAATATAAACGTCCTCTCGTCCTTCTCAGCACTGATGCTGAGAAGGCTTTCGATAGGGTGCATTGGCATTATATTAGACATGTACTGCTTGCATTTGGCTTACCGCACCCATACATTGAAGCTGTGTTTTCAATGTATACGAATGCTTCAGCTTCTATAATAATTAATAGCACCTTATCCCCTTCTTTCACTATTGGCAATGGCACTAGACAGGGTTGCCCACTTTCCCCTCTCCTTTTTGTGTTAGTGATGGAGACGCTGATGCAATGCCTTAGGGGACGACGGGAAATACAAGGAGTCTTTATGGGTGGAGGTGAGCATAAGGTAGCTGCGTTTGCAGACGATTTACTGATCTTGACGACCAACCCAACCCATTCTCTCCCTTGTATTTACCATATTATTGAACAATTTAGTACCCTCTCTGACTTTAAAATTAATATGAATAAGTCTTATGTTCTCAGTATCGATCTACCACCCCTACTACGATCTACACTTAAATCGGCCTCTCCCTTTAATTGGGACTCCCCGCATATTACATATTTAGGTGTCAAAATTGGGCCAAACCCCTCTTCTCTCTTTTAGCTTAATTTTATGCCTTTACTTGACTCCATGTCTGCCCAACTCAATTCCCTTCAGCCAAGGCCGTTGTCATGGTTCGGCAGAAAGAATATTGTAACTGCTCTTAGTATACCGAGACTAACTTACCTCCAGCAGGTTTTGCCTATTCCTGTCCCAAAAACATACTACTCTACCCTTAAAAAACATATACGCACATTCATTTGGGCAAAGAAAAAAGCCAGACTGTCTTACGTTATGCTCAACAGGCCCAAAACCGCTGGTGGTATTAATCTCCCAGACCCTGAGCTGTATGGGAGAGCAGTACTCCTATCAAGAGTGGTCAGTTGGCTGGGTCAACACCGGAACAGAGCTTGGGTAGACATTGAACAGCAAGATTTTGGTTGTAACTTTTTAAGTCTGTTGGTGGGAACTAAAAACCCCCCAATATTCCAAAATAGACAACCCAATAGTTAAAGCTACTTTGGAGACTTGGCACTGGTTCCAATCAACTACACATGCTATTCCCCTGCCCTCTCCACTATTACAGATTAAAGATGTGGTGGCATTGGCCCCCCCAGCCCTGAAAGAGAGTCTCCCACTTGCAATCAGGGAATCTACCCTGCCTCTACTATCTTTGTTTGATGAAGAAGGTAAAGTTTTAGACAACTCTGTTATTACCAATATTCTTCCAGAGAACTTCTTCTCACAGCCCCTTCTTTCCTTTATGAAAGAACTGCTACTGCAACATGTTACTAAACAAGCACTGCTTCGTCCTTTGACGTGGTTAGAGGGACTGATTGCAGAAAAGACCCCTCCTGTAAAACTTATTTCCAGGATATATCATAAACTATGCTCCCCAGTACTTATGGCCAAACCGGCATTCATAGGCCTCTGGGAGAAAGATCTTGGTTTGTCATTTTCTCAGTCAGAAATAGCCTCTCTCTTGATAACTCCCCATAAAGCCTCTAGATGCATTAGGACACAGGAGAATGGTTACAAGCTGTTGACCAGATGGTATAAAACACCAGATGTTACCTGTCTATACAGTGCCTCAGGTTCTGATACTTGCTGGCGATGTTTTAGAGATAGAGGTTCCTTCTTTCACATCTGGTGGACGTGCCCTACAGTTCATAACTGGTGGGAAGAAATATTCAAACTTTGTAATGCCACTTATTCCTCCGCCATCCCAGCATCTCCTCAATTAGATCTATTGGGTATCTCACCGCCGTCCTTAAGTAAACCATCTTCCCCTCTGTTTCTTTCATTATTGAGTGCTGCTCGCCTTCTTATTCCACTTTATTGGCTGTCTACTGACCTACCTCATGCTAATCAATGGATAAGTAAGGTAGATCAAATATATAGACTTGAGTAGCTGGCTGCCTGGGAGAATCGTACCATTGCTAAGTTCAGAGCCAGATGGAAGAAGTGGGCGATCTTTCGGAATTTTGAGATTTAGTGGTGCTCGGACACCCAGCTTCCTGACTCTCTATACAGATGAACCTGCCCTATGCAGATTACTGATATGCTCTATGTGAATGATATTGCAAACAGTTGTATTGCTGTCCCTTATATCTGTGATTGTACTATTTGTTCAGTGTATGTTTTTGTTTTTATAAAATGAAAATAAAAATATAAATTAAAAAAAAATAAAAATCTGTAGTATTAGATCACTTGTTCACCCCAATTAGTGCAGAAAGGTGTAATATAATAGCTACTATTGGCCAGGCTTTACACAGTTCAATTGTCCCTGCTCTCTCCCTATAGTGTGAATAATGCCTCCCTATTCTATCCCTTCACTATCAATAAGCTTTCTCTGAACTGCTCAATAGTTATTTTTTGTAAATGAAATCGTTCCTAATCACTGTCCCTGGTGCCTGTCATGTCTCTCCCTGCACTAAGTTCACTGTAAAATGGCGGAGACAGGGCAGTAGTAGACTTTTAATAGTGCTGCGACATCACAAGGGCTGGCTATCTGCTGATTGGCTGTCTGCACAGCATTATGGGTGATCCCTCGTTCCCAGCCTTCTTACTTCCTCTTTCTAACATATGCAGCAGCCATTTTAGAAAAAATACGATTTTTACCATGAAGCGCGAGGAAATTCGACTTTGCAACAAAACAATTTTTTTTCCAGAAATTCGGATCGAATTCCACTTCATCAACTTCGATTTGCTCGTCTCTAATAGCTACCCTGACATTAGAGAGTCAGTTTGGACATTGAAAAAAATAGAACAGTATCTTTAAAGAGTAAATACACAGATAGAGATGAGCGAATCATTGAAAAAATTATTCGCCGAATATTCGCCGAACTTTTCCTAAAATTTGTGTATTCGGCGAATAGATTCGTTGTATTTGCGGACAAAATATACGTTATTATGTGCTATTAGCGAACATTCGCTCACTAATAACGATCGTTCATTTACAAAATGTACGCAACTTCTTAGAAGACGTACGCGTGAGCGTACAAATAGCTTACGAATCTCAGCGTACTAGTGTCTAAGCGATTACGTAATACGCAGGCACGTACGAGGAGAGGCCGCAGCGTGCACTCCTCAGAGGCAGAGCGAATATTCGAGACACATATATGGTAAATAGTGCAAATACATTATTATAAGTATAATATAAACATTTTAAATATCACCTACCTAGTATGCTCACGGACATGTTTAAGTCTCTTTTCTTCTGACGCTTGTCATAGAACTGGAGCAGAGTCCCAAACTCAGTCGCAATTTGTAATCCACATAGGCAAAATTGTAATCCAAATGGGTAAAAAAATAGCAGCAAAGGTTCCCTTTAAAAAACCCTCTTTCGAGTGGCTCCCCAAATAACCTGAAAAGGGGGGAAAAAAGGGATGAGGCGCACGTATGCGCAAATTGGATAAAAAACTTTTTTTTTGATGGGGGGAGTCCTAACAATCCATGGCCATCTGGGTGAGGACAAACGCGGGGCAACAAAACTAAAAACAAGGGCCAACTAGTGCCCACCCTTCAGGATAAGTCCATGTTGTGGCTCCCATAAAAACTGCTGGAATTACTTAAAGGCCAGCAGGTCCTCCTCACTGCTGCTGGAGCTAAAGGACATGAGAGGGCGCTCCTGCCTTATCATGAAAGCGGCCCTGGCTGCAGCAGCAGGCCCCCGCCGACCTCTCAAGGATGGTCTTCTTGGTGACTGGGCTGTCACACTGGCAAAGGCAGTGTTAACTTTGGCCCTGTAACTTTGGCCCATCACTCTGTAGTGGCCAGATCCTCCTGCCGGCATACCAGGTCACAGAATCTCCGGCTGTAACAGTAATGGTAACGGTCTTCCACGAGCAGCTGACTGTGCGGCCTGCAACTGCCATGGGCATGGCAGTTGGTAGTGGTACTGTACCACAGTTGGATGGTACACGAAAGTGTTCGTGGTCATCTGTCCCACATGAAGGATTGGTGGTATCGGTGGCGGTGGCGGCAAATCAGGAATCAGGAGTTCCGGCTGATCCTGACCTTGGGATTTCTCTTCAAATCTCAAGGTCTCAAGGTCACAAGCCTCTTCTGCGGCCTTGGCCTCCTCACTCCAGTCTTCCGGGGGAGCTGCAGGAGTAGGTGGTCGCTTTAAGATTTTCACCCCAGTAGCAAAGGGGCCTTGGAGGCTCTTCATGGGGGTATACTCCACGTAATCCCCTGCGTGGAGATTATGGCGTACGGGCGGAAGATACAGCCGCTTAACCGAACGGCGGTTAACATATAATTCCTCCGCCGTCTCCTCATCTCTGATGAAACCGACTCCCCGCTCCACGTTGAACCAAATAACGGTTCCCCGCTCCAGCTTAGGGTCACCGGACCGTGGGTGCTCCAAAACTTGCACCACCCACTCCTCCACCAGCTTTTTATATTCCCAGAGGGTCTGGGCGTTCTGGGTGACAGCCTCAGGGACCATCAAATTCTGGCGTAAGGAGTAGTCCTTGCGCGGCGGAGCGGGAACTCCTGCCGCCTCCGCCTTCTCAGCCAATGGAGTCACCACCTCAGCAGGCACCTCATCCGAGTTCCTGTTGAGCTGTGAGAGATAGATCTCCTCCGGTTCCTTCTCCTCATAAGGGTCGTCTGCCCACAACATGCTTCCCCAGTCAGGACCTCGCTGTCTCGCCGCCATCTTACCCTGCTGACTTGCCACGTCTTCCTCGCACGCAGGAGAAGTGGGCGGAACTACCAGGGAGGAGTCTGCATCGCTGAATAGAATTCGTACGCAACAGCGTGTAGAGTAACTACCAGGGAGGAGTCTGCGCAACAGCGTATAGAGTAACTAAATTATACGTAGAATAGCGTATAATTTAGCTGACAAACTACGTAGCGATGCGCACAAAAGCGAAGCGAATCACCTAATATTCGGATTCGCTTCGCAGCTGAAAAATCCCAAGATTCGATACGAATCGACGTATCGCTTCGCTCATCTCTAACTTCAGATAATATTTTCACATGTCATATACTAGTGATATATCAAAAGTTTTCACCAGGACCTGGTTAAAACCTTTGATGTGTCACTATGACATGAAAATATTATCTAAAGTATAGTTACTCTAATCTTTCTGAAATGTGAATAATTTTGGATGGAAGGAGGCTAAACTATAAGATGGGAAAAATCTGCCTTTGACCCTGTCTTAGGTTTTTGGGTGACTTGTTGACGTTAATGCTGAGTCGTCTAGAAACCAAATAAATGGATGGTCTTTGTCCCGCAAACAGGACCTTTTTATGATATATCAAAGCTCAATTGAGACTTCAGCTAAATTGTTACTTTTGGGAAACAAAAAAACAAAAAAAAAAAAGGCCATTCTCAGATTGTGCCTTACTATGGTACGTAACGGCATAGGACAGGGAATGGCGGCTGGCGAGGAGACATTTTACATGCCTGTGCGCATTCCCTGTGGCCCTCTTCCATGAAGCAGAAATAAGAAATCACTGCTGCCGTAAACCTCTCGATTCTTTTCCTTCCCAATTAAAATAATGGGACTGTGTTTTCTTAATAACTGCATGCTGATCACGACAGGGAAGGCTATTAGCTCCCAATGCAGAACACATCTGCCTACCTAGAATAGCCAATTATATCAACCTGAACGGTGACACAGGGCTAGAAGATGCTGTTTCTAGAATGACAAAGTAATGCTAATTTCTTCTGAAAAGTGTGTCATAAACATACAGCTGTTGAATGGGTTAATTCATAGCTTTCACATTACTACAGGTGCATCTACCAAATTCACCATTAACAAATAGTCATCTGCTATCGATCAGTCTTCTGGTTTGTTATGACTGAGTGATATCAATAATGGTAGGTTCACACTTGTGTTAAACAGATCCATCAGGCTGTTCCGGCAGAGAATCCAGCCAAGCCAGATACTGCAGCTCACCGCCGGAGTCCATTAACTCTAATGGGATTCAGAAAGGATTTGGCCACTTTCCGGCAAAAGTGCCTGTTTTTTGGCTAGACAAAAACCATTGCATGCAACTGTTTTGTTAAAGCCGCAAGCCGGAAGCAGCTGGATCCCTGCCAGATCCCATGATAACTTTAAGGGGATAACTTTAAGATCACTGGGGGTCCTACCTCTGGGAGAGGGGATAACTTGTACCAACTGGAATACCCCTTTAAACAGATACTGATACATATTTTTTTTCTAAACTGTTTTCCATTTTCTGTGTTTATGAGGGTAGCCATATGGCATGAGCTGCTATTAACCACATTCAGGGATGAGCTTTACAACAGCCACATAGACCATAGGAACCTGCAGTCTGGAGCTGACTCAGTAGTGAAGCTTTATCATGAAAGGGATGTGCAAAGTCAGTTTTGCTGGAATCTATGTTGGTGCAATTTGACCAAATTTATCAAATGTCACATGGTGATGGATTAATTTGGTGTATTTTTAAAGGGTTTTCCGGGCGTTCGGAACTGTTCAGGGCATGATAAGTGTGACTTTTCAAAGTTTTCAGTTCATGAATCTGACTTAAATCACCTCTAATCACACAAAACTTATCACCTATTTGTCAAAACAGGAGTGGTTTAGAATGCAAAATATGCCAGCACGTGCCGCGCTAGATTTCAGGCTGGATATTCAATCAAGTTGGCGGCAGCAGGTTCTTCACGATCAAATGGATGAGGTAAGTTTGATTTTATTCATTTATTTTTTTTTTTATTATAGACCTTAAGATTAATGTCTGATCAGCGGCATATGACGGGTACAATGATGGGGAGCGGCTCAATTCGCTTCCTGTCATTGCACCCACTAAATACAAAGAAATGCGCTTTGTAACATAGTAACATAGTTTATGAGGCCAAAAAAAGACATCTGTCCATCCAGTTCGGCCTGTTTTCCTACAAGTTGATCCAGAGGAAGGCAAAAAAACCCTGTGAGGTAGAAGCCAATTTTCCCCACTTTAGGAGAAAAAATTCCTTCCTGACTCCAATCAGGCAATCAGAATTACTCCCTGGATCAACGACCCATCTCTAGTAACTATAACCTGTAATAGTATTACCCTCCAGAAATACATCCAGGCCCCTCTTGAACTCTTTTAGTGAACTTACCATCACCACCTCCTCAGGCAGAGAGTTCCATAGTCTCACTGCACTTACCGTAAAGAATCCTCTTCTATGTTTGTGTACAAACCTTCTTTCCTCCAGACGCAGAGGATGTCCCCTCGTCACAGTCACAGTCCTGGGGATAAATAGATGATGGGAGAGATCTCTGTACTGAACCCTGATATATTTAAACATAGTTATTAGATCTTCCGTTAGTCGTCTTTTTTCTAAAGTGAATAACCCCAATTTTGATAATCTTTCT
Source organism: Rhinella marina (assembly GCA_900303285.1). NCBI lineage: Eukaryota > Metazoa > Chordata > Amphibia > Anura > Bufonidae > Rhinella > Rhinella marina. Next base: position 7,478 of record ONZH01010744.1, on the reverse strand, counting down.
GAGACCTGTAGACCACCCATTACCTTAGTTGCCCTCCTCTGAACCCTCTCCAGCTCTGCTATGTCTGCCTTGTTCACAGGAGCCCAGAACTGTACACAGTACTCCATGTGTGGTCTGACTAGTGATTTGTAAAGTGGCAGGACTATGTTCTCATCTAGAGATGAGCGAGCATACTCGTCCGAGCTTGGTGCTCGTTCGAGTATTAGGGTACTCGTAAGGGCTTGCTGCTCGGACGAGTATCTCGCCATACTCGAGGAAATGGCAACTTCCGCATCGTGCTTTTTTGGCGCCTATAAACACAGCCAATCACAAGCCAGGAGACTCTGCGGTACACCCAGCATCACGTGGGGCCCTTACATGTCGATAGCAGGGGTTGGCTGGCCTGATCAGGTGACCCTGGAATATACTAGTGACTGGCCGCGGTGCTCGGCTCAGATGCCGTCTGGATGTCGTTAGGGATAGAGCTGCTGCCTTTCAGGGACAGTGTTAGGGCCTGCATTTAGTTCTCTGCTAGGCAGGAATCACCCACAAAGAACCCAACAGCACTTCTAAGGGCTAGAAGAATTTTTTTTTTGTCTCCTGGCTTGGCTGGCTGGCTGGCACTAGTAGTGCAGCTATCGCCATATCTAACCCTGTTTTTTTTTATTGTTCTATCTCAGTGATACAAATCCATTGCACACAGCAGTGTGAAACCATTCTGTGTGTCACAGTTCAGCACACTCACTCCAATCCATATATACTGTCCAGGTGACACTTTCTGTACGTCACAGAATACAACCAAGTCATTTGCTACCAATAACGTATACAGCTTGATCCAGAAAACTCTCTGTGCGACATTTGTCTGGGTCGCAGTCTAAATAGCCACCGTTAACAGGGTGTCAGTCAGTTCTACGATAGTTCTTGCACGTCAAGTTCCCAAAAAAACAAAATTTAAAAAAAAAATATTTTTTCAGTTGTTTTAGCTCAGTGATACAAATCACTTTTACTCAGCTGTGTGTAACCTTTCTGTGTGTCACAGTTCAGCACACTGGCTCCAATCCGTATATACTGTCCAGGTGATGCTTTCTGTACGTCACAGAATACACCCAAGTCATTTGCTACCAATAACATCTACAGCTTGATCCCAAAAACTCTCTGTGCGACATTTGTCTGGGTCGCAGTCTAAATAGCCACCGTTAACAGGGTGTGAGTTAGGTCTCTGATAGTTCCTGCACGTCACGTTCCCAAAAAAACAAAATTTAAAAAAAATATAAAAAACAAAATTTAAAAAAAAATTAGTTTTTCAGTAGTTTTAGCTCAGTGATACAAATCTATTTTACTCAGCTGCGTGTAACCTTTCTGTGTGTCACAGTTCAGCACACTCGCTCCGATCTGTATATACTGTCCAGGTGACACTTTCTGTACGTCAGAGAATACAACCAAGTCATTTGCTACCAATAACATCTACAGCTTGATCCAGAAAACTCTCTGTGAGACATTTGTCTGGGTCGCAGTCTAAATAGCCACCGTTAACAGGGTGTCAGTCAGTTCTACGATAGTTTCTGCACGTCACGTTCCCAATATAAAAAAACACAATATAAAAAAAAATTAGTTTTTTTGTTGTTTTAGCTCAGTGATATAAATCCATTTTACTCAGCTGCGTGTAACCTATCTGTGTGTCACAGTTCAGCACACTCGCTCCAATCCGTCTAATCTGTCCAGGTGACACTTTCTGTACGTCACTTAATTCTACCAGACTGAACAAGTTTGTGGGTTTCAGTACACCAGGCCCGTTTAATTTTTTTTTTAAATCATACACTTATATACAAAAAATGTTGAACCCCAGGGCTAAGGGTCGAGGACGAGGGCGTGGGCATTCAATTACTGCAGGGGGCAGAGGCCGTGGTCCTGGGCAGGGTGCGACAGTACCTGCTGATGAGGGAGCTGTGGAACGCCGCAGAGCTACACTCCCTAGCTTCATGTCTCAACTTACAGGGACACGTGGTAGAGGACTGTTGAAACCACAACAGTGCGAACAGCTGATCTCGTGGATTGCGGACAATGCTTCAAGTAATTTGTCCACCAGTCAGTCTTCCACGCAGTCCACCCACGTTACCCAAGGGAGCACTCCTATGGCTCCTCCACCTCAACCTCCTATCCCCCAGTCTGCCCCCTCCCAGGAAAATTTGGAATGCGATCCGGCATACTCTCAGGAACTGTTTTCTGGACCCTTCCCAGAGTCACAAACCACTTCTCAGGTTGCTGCTGACCTCGTTCCCGATGCCCAAGTTTTCCAACTGTCGCAGTCTGTGGGTGATGATGATGATGATGACAATGTTGAGTTAGTGGAAGAAGTTTGTAAAGAGGTGTCGGACGATGAGGAGACACGGTTGTCAGACAGTGGTGAAGTTGTTGTTAGGGCAGGAATTCCGAGGGGGGAGCAGACTGAGGAATCGGAGGATGACGAGGTGACTGACCCAAGCTGGGTTGATATGCCGAGTGAAGACAGTGCTTCTGAGGCGGAGGCGAGTGCTGCACCAGAACAGGTTGTAAGAGGCAGTGGTGTGGCCAGAGGGAGAAGCAGGGCCAGAGCTGGTGCATCAGCAGCAACTGTTTCACGTAGTGAAGCTCCCGTGGCGAGGCCTAGATGTTCGCAAGTCTGGAGGTTCTTTAAAGAAAGTGAGGATGACCGACGGACTGTGGTGTGCAACCTGTGCCACACCAGGATCAGCAGGGGTGCCACCACTACTAGCCTAACCACCACCAGCATGCGCAGGCATATGAGTGCTAAACACCCCACTCAATGGAACCAAGGCCGTTCACCACCTCCTGCGGGTCACACCACTGCTCCTTCCCCTGTGTCACTCGCTGCCTCTGCTAGTCAACCCCCTGCGTCACTCGCTGCCTCTGCTAGTCAACCCCCTGCCCAGGACCCCGGCACGAGCGCCTCCCGCCGGAAAACCACACCTTCGCCTCCACGATCCTCCACAGTGTCCACCAACGTGTCCCAGCGCAGCGTTCAGCTGTCTTTACAGCAGACGCTGGAGCGCAAGAGGAAATACAGTTCCACCCACCCACATGCCCAAGCCCTCAACGTCCACATCTCCAAATTGCTTAGCCTGGAGATGCTGCCCTATAGGCTGGTAGAGACCGAGGCCTTTCGAAATCTCATGGCGGTGGCTGCCCCTCGGTATTCCGTCCCCAGCCGCCACTATTTTTCCCGATGTGCCGTCCCAGCCCTACACCAGCACGTGTCACAGAACATCATCCGTGCCCTGACCAACGCTGTTTCTGAGAAGGTCCACCTAACCACGGACACGTGGACAAGTGCTGCCGGGCAGGGACACTATATCTCACTGACGGCACATTGGGTTAACTTGGTGGAGGCTGGGACCGAGAATGACCCTGGGGCCGCTCATGTACTGCCCACACCGAGGATTGCGGGGCCTACCTCGGTCACGGTCTCTCAGACGTACTATGCCTCCTCCTCCTCCGACCCCTCCTCCTCCTCCTCCACCGAATTACCATCCGTGGGCACGGCGCCTTCAGTCGGTAGCTCTAGGCGCAGCAGCAGTGCCGTGGGTAAGCGCCAGCAGGCGGTGCTCAAACTGCTGAGCTTAGGTGACAAAAGGCACACCGCCCAAGAGCTGTTACAGGGCATCACGGCGCAGACCGATGTGTGGCTGGCACCGCTGAACCTCAAGCCAGGCATGGTTGTGTGTGACAACGGGCGTAACCTGGTGGCGGCTCTGCAACTCGGCAGACTGACACATGTGCCATGCCTGGCCCACGTGTTCAATCTAATAGTTCAGCGGTTCCTCAAGACATACCCCAATCTGTCTGATTTGCTCACCAAGGTGCGCCGCATCTGTGCGCATTTCCGCAAGTCCACCACAGATGCTGCCACTCTCAGGGCAGCGCAGCGCCGCCTACAACTGCCCGCTCACCGACTGTTGTGCGACGTGCCCACGAGATGGAATTCTACATTAAACATGTTATCCAGAGTTTACCAGCAGCGCAGAGCGATTGTAGACTGCCAGATGTCATCTTCCACCAGAACTGGTAGTCAGGTCTCTCAGATTCCTCAAGTCTACAATGAGGAGTGGACGTGGATGTCTGATATCTGCCAGGTGTTGAGCAACTTTGAGGAGTCAACACAGATGGTCAGCGGCGATGCCGCCATTATCAGCCTCACCATCCCGCTGCTTTGCCTGTTGAAAAACTCACTGCTCAGCATCAAGTCGGATGCTTTGCGCTTGTCACAAGAGACGGTGGAGGAAGATACGTCGCTTGATAGCCAGAGCACCCTCCGGTCTGTTTCTCAGCGCGTATCGGAGGAGGGGGATGAGGATGAGGAGAGGAGGAGAATGTCGGCGAGACAGTAGAGGGTACCAGTGCTCAGTCCTTAACTCTTGAGCGTGTATGGGCTGAAGAGGAGGACTTGGAGGAGGAGGAGGAGGAGGAGGAAATGGAGAGTCAGGCCAGTGAGGAGAGGGAATTCTTGCGTTGGTTGGGACTCTGGCGCACATGGCAGACTTCATGTTAGGCTGCCTATCCCGTGACCCTCGCGTTAGAAGAATTTTTTCAAACACCGATTACTGGGTGTTCACTCTCCTGGACCCACGGTACAAGCAGAACCTTTCCACTCTCATCCCTGCAGAGGAAAGGAGTATGAGAGTGAATAGATATCAACAGGCCCTGGTGCACAAGCTGAAACAATTCTTCCCATCTGACGCCGCTAGCGGCAGAGGGCATGGTTCTGTGGGCCAAGTAGCGGGGGAGAGGAGGCGAGCAGGCAGCTTGTCCAGCACTGGCAGGGGAACGCTCTCCAAGGCCTTTGCCAGTTTTATGTCACCCCAGCAAGACACTGTCACCTGTCCCCAGTCTAGGCAGAGTAGGGGGGAGCTGTACAGAAAGATGGTGAGGGAGTACCTAGCTGACCATACCAACGTCCGTAGCGATCACTCTGCTCCATACAACTACTGGGTTTCAAAGCTGGACACGTGGCCTGAACTGGCGCTGTACGCCTTGGAGGTGCTGGCCTGCCCTGCCGCTAGCGTGCTGTCAGAGCGGGTATTCAGTGCAGCTGGTGGCGTCATCACCGATAAGCGTACACGCCTGTCAACTGACAGCGCTGACAGGCTGACGCTTATTAAAATGAACAAAGCCTGGATTTCACCGGAATTCAAATCTCCTCCGGGGGAAAGCAGCTAAAGATTTAAATAACTTATGTATCCGATTCCTCTTCTCTACTCCTCCTCCTACTCCTCCTCCTCCATATCGTCTTTGCCTAACGCTGACCCAAAAAACGCCATTTTTTAAAGGTCCAACTGGCACTCTTTTAGCACAATTTTTCAGGAGAGCCCCCTACAGGCCCTCTATTCAAACAATTTTTCCAGAGGTCCACCTACAGGCCCTCTCTTCAAACAATTTTTCAGGAGGGCCCCCTACAGGCCCTCTATTCAAACAATTTTTCCAGAGGTCCACCTACAGGCCCTCTCTCCAAAAAAATTTTCCGGAGGTCCACCTACAGGCCCTCTCTTCAAACAATTTTTCCGGAGTTCCACCTACAGGCCCTCTGTCCAAACAATTTTTCCGGAGGTCCACCTACAGGCCCTCTCTCCAATTCCAGTTTCCAGTTTTATTTGCGCAAACTGCATACATTTTTATTTTTGGGATAGGTGTGAAAAATAATATTACTTGCAAATCTATATTGCCCAACATTGGATACGGTAGCAAGTAGAAGACCAAACACATGCTGCCCACAGGGTTCCGCAAATTCCTGGTCCACCCGCAAATTCCTTGTCCACAATGTCGAGGTCGAGGTTCTGTGGATGAGCAACAAGTCCTTCTGTACTGAAATCGCCGACAAAGTCTCCATCTAAGAACCTACAGACCATTGTGGAGAGAGCGGCACAGCTCGCCATCAAAGTGACGAACCCCAACGCCAGACTGCGCAGAGAAGATAACGAATAAATATCTCTGTGGTTATTTTTGCTAAATAAAAGTTAAATAAACCCCCCAAAAAATTCATGTGTTCCTGTGCCTGATCCACCCAAGTTGAATCTGTCCCATCATGAGAAAGTCCCCCCAAGGAGTCCCCACTGTAACTTGCTTCCCATACAACTACCTCACCCCCCGACACCTGTGTCTCGCCATTGTCCACCACCTCCTCAGACAACACTGGTAAATCCCCACTGTCAGCACACGGAAACAGCAAAAGGTCTTGCGAAATTGGGGCAGAGAATGTTCTGGGCTAGCACATCAGGGAAGGGGTGACTATGGGGTTCCAGGGAGTACGTGACCACATGCAATATCCATTTAAAAGTCATGCCACACTTGATCTAGCTCATAATTGACAATTGTACCGGTTGATGCTAAATTTTTAAGTTGGGGTCCTGCGTCGTCATTCTAACTACATCCGGCTGTTGTCACCACCACACACGCTAGCCCCAGGTGGCACTCCCCTGGCTCTTCCAGCTCAACCTCCTTCCCCCCAGCCTGCCCCCCCACCTACAGGCCCTCTCTCCAAACAATTTACGTTTTTGTCCTATCTTTCTCTCTCTCCAAAACATTTTTCCGGATAGCTGCCATATACGGTTTTAAACGGAGTAGTATACATACCACACTTGATCAATCTCCTAATTTACGACTGTACTGGTTGATGCTAAATTTTTAAGTTGGGGTCCTGCGTCGTCATTCTAAATACATCCGGCTGTTATCACCACCACACACGCTAGCCCAGGGGGCACTCCTCTGGCTCTTCCAGCGAAACCTCCTTCCCCCACCTACAGGCCCTCTCTCCATACTATTTACCCGGATAGGGGACGTATTAGATATTGTACTGATGTTTTTTGTTTTTCTTCTTTTAATTGCCTCCTGACCTGTGATAGGCAGAGCATGGACACGTCCCCTTAGCTGCAGTGGGAAAGATACTCCTCTGGCCAGAGCAAGCTCTTTTTCCGTTTTCCGTGGTGGAAAAATCCATGAACTATAAGGTCCCAAGATAGGGGACGTATACGGTATTAAACTGAGAAGAATCGATACCATGCCGGTTGATGCAACAGTTTTTCTAAATCCATTCTGGCTGTTGTCACCACCACACACGCTAGCCCAGGGGGAACTCCTCTGGCTCTTCCAGCGAAACCTCCTTCCCCCCACCTACAGGCCCTCTCTCCAAACAATTTACCCGGGTAGGGGACGTATTAGATATTGTACTGATTTTATAATTGCCTCCTGCGATAGACAGGAATGGAACCGGGGTCAACTGCTTGGGAAGCAGCTATGCTCACCACTTTACCACCAACAGCCACAGCAACTGATAAGAACAGATACTAAACTTGATGTCAGCTGCAGTGCCAGCATGAGCAGTGGTGTCACCTGCAGGCGGTGATGGACCTTCGTTGCACCTATTTTGGTGCTTCTCTAACATGTGAAGGGTATTTGCCTCGCCTTTCTTGGTCAGGGTGAGCACAATTGCTATGAGGGTAACCACCAGG
>ONZH01010743.1:0-103162 GCA_900303285.1 Rhinella marina | reverse complement strand
AAATATTTTTTTTTTTATATTTGTTTTTTTATATTTTTTTTACAATTTTGTTTTTTTGGGAACGTAACGTGCAGGAATTATGGTAGGACTGACTGACACCCTGTTAACGGTGGCTATTTAGTCTGCGACCCAGACAAATGTCGCACAGAGAATTTTCTGGATCAAGCGGTAGATGATATTGGTAGCAAATGACTTGGTTGTATTCTGTGACGTACAGAAAGTGTCACCTGGACAGTATATACGGATGGGAGCGAATGTGCTGAACTGTGACACACAGTAAGGTTACACAAAGCTGAGTAAAATGGATTTGTATCACTGAGCTAAAACAACTGAAAAAATAATTTTTTTTACTATTTAGTTTTTTATATTTTTTTTAAATTATGTTTTTTTGGGAACGTAACGTGCAGGAACTATGGTAGGACTGACTGACACCCTATTAACGGTGGCTATTTAGTCTGCGACCCAGACAAATGTCACACAGAGAATTTTCTGGATCGAGCGGTAGATGATATTGGTAGCAAATGACTTGGTTGTATTGTGTGACGTACAGAAAGTGTCACCTGGACAGTATAGATGAAAACATCCGGTTTGACATTGCTGCAGCATGCATCATGTGACCATTTGTCATCATGTAAGGGGAGCCGGTCACTGCCACGGCCAGTGATCAATTGTAGGCAATGTCTTTTCGGGATGATTGGAGTACTTTCAATTTGGTTGGAATTAATTTGGACCCTAATTGAATTGGTTGACCGGTTTGGCCAAATAAAACCTAAACCTTAACCTAATTTTAAGATAATTCACACATCTCTAAGCTCAGGAGATGTTGAGCCAAGAGGAAAGGTAATAAAGGGCAAATCTGTATGGTAATCTTTCCTTGCTTCGTATTCAGATAGGCAGAATTATGTCTTCATTTTCTACTCAATCTGATTTATGTTATCAGTTGTAACATAAAAACTGCTAAAAGTGAAATCACTTCCTGCTTATCAAGCCCATGGTCCACCAAAGTTTAGCAGGTAATGTCCCAGTGAGAGATATTTGAGAACCACCATGTTTGAGAACCACAACACATTTTAAACATGTAGAACCTGGAATATTATTTGATAATGATTTGTTTTCTGTTGATTTTTATTCCATCACATTGAGTGTGTATGCTTGGAAGCCTCAAGTCTTCAACCTGAATTCACTAGCAAGGCAAAATATGTTGAATTATGTGCCTTTAAACCTATTTCTGTATCTCTGTTAACATTTTATCTCCAGGACTTGAACACAGTTTAACACCTACCCAGCTGTGCTATAGCACTTCTTTCCATCTGCCTTCTTTATTTATTTTCATCACATTTCCCTCCCTTAAATCGACAGAGAGATCATCCCTGGAACAACTTCCATAAATTATTCACATGATATTACAGTGTATGTCAGCAGTCTTGCCAGTGTTTAAAAATCCTTAACTGCAAGCCAATTAAAGTGTAAACTGAGAAAGACGGATGGGGCTGGGTCGTCGCGGTGTGAACTCGGGCAGCTTTTAACAATACACACTACAACTTCCAGAGCTGCTAATTTGACAGCTACTTTCATCAGTTGAGTTTTTTTTTCTTGAATGTGGAGTCCCTAATAGGAGAAATGCTCCACAGGCAGATGATTAATCCCAAGTGTATTGATTTAAAACGCAGGAACAGATCAATGGCTTCAAGGAAAGTTATAAAACAATATAGTCTAGAAACTATTTTCTCTTCTGGCATAGGCACAAAGACTATAATTGTTAATTGTTTGGGGCTTTAATGCTACCAACTACAGTTGGAATACCAACCTGATGTTTTCATTATGATTAAGATGAAGTCACATGGTCAATTTATTTGTTAACTCTTTTCTTCTTTCCAGAAGATTTGACATGAAAGTAATTGGAATTTATAAAAGTCTGGCACATTACAGAGCTGCACAGTTTGCAGTGATTGCAATATTCAATGTGTTCGCTTTTAGTTCACCCTTAGTAACCTAACTCTAAAAGAGAGGAAAAAAGCACAAAAATGTGCCAATGATCTTGCCAAAACTAATGGTAAAACCAAGGATGGCCTAATATTATAGTACTAGTAAGTCACAATTATAACTGTCTTCCAGTGACTCAGTGTTTGACTTTAATTAATTTGTTTCCATGCAAGACTTGACTGAAATATACACCATATACTCTTGTTACACATGTCTCTATATTAATGCAAAAGATACCTATGAGGATAAATAACCTAGAAGATACTTAAACCTTAAAGGACCGGGCAATTTTCCATTTTTGCATTTTCGTTTTTCATTCCCCGCCTTCCCACAGTCATAAATGTTTTCTGTTCCCATAGCCTTATGAGGGCTTATGTTTTTCGTGAAATAATTTGTAGTTTCTTATAGCACCATTTACAGTTGCATACAATGAAGTAGGAAGAGGAAAGAAAAATTCTAAATGGGGTGGAAATGGAAAAAAATGCAATTCTACCAGTTTTTTTTTTCTTTTTAAGGCATTCACTATTTAGTAAAATTGACCTTCATTCTCCAGGTCAGTACGATTACAATGATAGCACACTTGCGTAGTTTTTCTGGCATTTTAAAATGAAAAACACTGAAAAAAAGTATTTTTTTCATCACCATATTCCAACCCCTATAACTTTTTTGTAGTTCTTCTTAATTTTCAAGTGTGTGTGACTTTTTGATCACATTTTATAAAAATATTTTGGGGAGGTGAATTGACAAAAAATGGTCAATTGGCAATTTTTTTTTTTTGTTACACCATTTGCTGTATAGGATTAATATTGTTATATTTTAATCGTATGGGATTTTTCACTAGTGTTGAGTAAATCGAGGTTCGGATCACCAATCCGAAGTGGATTCGGTCAAACACTTCAATTTCAATGCTGCCTCTTTACAGCATTAAAATGTATTGCCTACATGTAGACAAACATTGTTTCACCTAAAGTTGCGCAAGTCTTTAATTAATTAATTTGGTATTCACTTCTGCCTCTTTAAAAACATTTAAAATTAAGAATCCAAAGTCGGGTTTGGCACCGACAGGTACCTCGGTACCAAACCCGACTTCGGATTCCTAATTTTAAATGTTTTTAAAGATGCAAAAATTAATACAGAATTTTTAAAAACTTTTTAAACTTTTTTTTAAGTCACCTTGGGTGACTATAACTAGCAATCATTAGATTGCCCATTGTGTTCATTGATAGCTATATAGCCATCATTGAACACTTCATTTTCAATATAACATTACAATACTGCCACCTAGTGGCCTGTATTGGTATATTACACTAATAGCTGCTGAAGCCTGCTTGATGATTTGGGCTATTAGTATAGCGTAACAGGTTCCCTGACCTCAGCCTGGGAGTGCTTTATTGCTAATTGCATAAATGTACCACGGGTCTTTTCTGTTTAAAACAGCAGAAACCCGGCAGCTGTGGTTTCCGCTGTACTCGTGAGCAGGCTCCAGGTTTAAAGATGCAACTTCCATCGTACGTATACAGCAGAGATTACAAAAGGATTAAAATAATCACAAAATAAAATTACCAAATTACTAAAGAGAGCTCTCATCCTTTAGGATGCAAAAGTTTCCATTTTTGTGTTTTTGTTTTTTATTCTCAGAGCCATAACATTTTTTATTCTTCCATTCACATAGCCATATGAGATCTTGTTTTTTGTGGGATAATTGTACTTTTTAATGGAACCATTTAATTGCCTACAAGGTAGTGGGAAGCTGGAAAACAATTCCAAATAAGGTGTAATTAGGCAAAAAAAAATTCTACCACAGTTTTATGGGTTTTGTTTTTACAGAGTTCCCATGCAGTAAAATTGACCTATTCCCTTAATTCTTTGGGTCAGTACAATTACAACAATACCACATTTATATCGTTTTTCCTGTGTTTTAATACAAAAAAATAAAAATAAACATTGTAATTTTTTTCACACCATGTTATGACTCCCATAATTTTTTTTCAGAGCTATGTAAAGGCTCACTTTTTGTGGGGAAATTTGTAATTGTTAGTGATTCCATTTTTTGGGGGAGGTTAAGTGATGAAAAATGGAAAATTGGTCATTTTACTTTTTTTCTGTTATGCCGTTTGTTGTACTGGATACGTATTTTTATATTTTAATAGCATTAGGGTTTATGGATGTGGCGATGACTATTAATTTTTTTTTTATTATTTATTTTTATATTGGGGAAAGGGTATTATTTGAAATTTTATAAATATTTTTTGAAAACTTTTTTCACTTGGTGACTATGACAATCACTTGTGTTCTATGATATGATATTTATCCATTGCAGAACATGCAGGCCTATATTGGAATATACCAGTGATAGGCATTGGAGCCTCATGTAACATCTTCCCCAATGTCAGCAGGGGAGAGGCATTTTCATTGCTTAGATGCCGTAGTCACTTTTGACCACATCATCTAAGAGGTTAAATGTCTGCAATCACCATTATTGGTGATCGCAGACATTATTGGTGATCACAGACATTATCCCTAGGCATCTGCTATGTAAAACAGCAGAAACCTGGCTGCTATGGCACCTGATGCACTCGTGAGCAAACACCATTTTTAAAGATCGGAAATATATGTGAATGCCCTGGAGAGGTTAAAGGAAAAATGCAATGCAATTTGTATGTTATAGAGCAGGAGGAGCTGAGCAGATTGATATTTAGTTTTGTTGGAAAAGATTCAGTACAAATTATTTTATTATTATTATTAATTTATTCAATTAAACCTCTGCACTGTCATGTGGGCGGTACTACTCAATGATCAACATCCTTCCTTGTTTGCTAAATCATGCAGAGTTAGCTGTCAATGACTGGCAAAACCCTCATGACTATTAAGCATCAGAAAAGCAGAGATTTAAATGTATAAATTGTAAATTTTACTGGATAGTTTCCCACAAAACTATAAATCAATCTGCTCAGCTTCTCCTGCTCTATAACATGCTGCCTGCATTATCGTGGTGACAGGTTCTTTTTAACACCTGTCTTAACATCTGTATCTAAACTGAAAAAATAGCAGTTTGAGTAGCAAGAAGGATTTTTTAAAGGAAGTCAAATCATGGAGGGTTGTGGATGCTTTATTATATCTGAAACCACGTAAACTACCTCAATCAGAGCTGATTTAGTATGGGGCAGTGATTATCAGCCAGTAGGACTCCACAGCCTGGTAAAGAAAAGGAAGTCTATTCTTCCATTTAATCCAGTGTCTCCTACTGATAACTATGTGGTCATTTGTCAACTGAATTAGAGTAGTCCTATGAGACCTGGATGCTCAGTCTGAGTCGTGACCAGTTGCATCAGTCTGATCTGACCACCAACATACTGAATTAAATACACATGTGGGTCTCTCCACAACTGCCTAAAATATTTTTTTCAAGTATTTGGTGTCACAATGCCTTACAAGTTTATGACAATTGTGTTGCATCCTGGAATTAGAATGAAACATCTTGTGGACTGTCCTTATGTAATTTTATGGGTATTTCTCCCATTACTCTCTAATAATTTATAAAACAAAGAAGAATATGAGAATTTTAAAATTTAAAATTTAAATAATTTTGAGACTGTCTTTACTAAAGTAAAGTTATATTATATATTTGTCTGCTACAAGAAATGTTAGTGAGGTTGAGTCTTGGATAACACTCTATTGCATAGATCCAGACAATGATGTTAGCCAGAGAACCTCTTGGGAGCCATTTGTTAAACCTATACTGTGGTGGTCACACTTGCCTCGATGCAAAGATAGTGATTAAGTGCTACATGCTGATTTACGTAAAAGAGACTTAAGTCTGTTTATCCTCTACAACAGATTGGTTATAAGGCATTACATCAATAAACATTAGACGTTCTACCTTAGTTCTAGCAAGTGGATTAGAACTGACAGCAAGTATTTCATTTGGAATCTGAACCACATTAGATTTGACAGTATTTAACATTTCCTCATTAACATTGAAAGAACACGCAACAGATTCCATGCACTCTGTTAAAGTGTTAATATAATAAGCCATATGCTTTGCCTCTTTAATATGTGCAATGCTCATTTCATAAATTATAAATGATTCAAAAAAATCATCATATTGACTTGTCAGAAGGTTGTGGGAGATGTCAAATATGAAACTCTGAAAAATTATTCATTTCAATTGAAATGTTCTCCTGAAAACCATCTGGTTTTGAAGTTTTTTTTTCTTTACTTTCAGCAAGTTACATACTTGTTAATAAGTTTTCAGAGTCAAGAAGGTCATAGGTAGAATAAAGTCACCTTGCCATATGAGCAATTAGTTTCTCTTACGAGCACAGCAGTAAAATTCACTTGACTTGGCACCATAAGCAAGACTAGTTTGATGATTTTTGTGCTTTCTGTCTACTTGAATCTGACCAGATGTTGCCAACTGTATGCCTATAGCTTTAGGTGGTTAAGAAATGTTTTGTCTATGAAAATTCAGAGATGCTTTATAACTTATTGTTCATGTTTCCTTAGGCAGTAAACTCACTTGTTCAATGTTCAGTTATGTCCTTCCTTACCTTTCCTCTTCCCTTGATATATCCCAACATAAGAGGCATGAGATGACCAGCTTTGAAAAAAATCATGGTCTTGCCTGGGGCATTTACACCGCTTATAGGACCCATAGCAAATTACAATTTCTTTTTTAAAGGCCATGCTTCGCTTCACCAACTGCTCCATGTATTGACACCAGATAACTGACAGAAATACAGTGATAAATCGACCTCATATAGCTCTAAATACTATGATTTCCTTAAGTATAGCATATGATAAAACTGCCTTTAGGCACAACTAGGGGGGATCAGTGCATAGGAATTTATACAGTTAGCATTGAACTTAACGGAAGTTGCAAAAATCTGTATGCAATGAGCTCCCCCTAGTGGTGGCTAATGAAAAATGTCTTGGCTTTATGCTAGAAATAAAAGAAGTTTAACACTGAGCTCCCTCCCTCTAGGCCCCATAGAAATTATGTGGAAATCTCCGTGGCACCACTGGAATGTGCTATACTCTGAAACAAGTTGTTTATGGTATATGTGTGGCCATGCAGTGATTGTGATATGAATTACAGTCTGTTAAGGTTTTTACTAGCATGACACAATAATGCATTGAATTTATATAGTTGGAAACTGAAGTCCTTTACCAAATTCACGGATAGATAAGGGTATATACATGTATATCTCTACGTTTACAACCTTTACAGACCTTAGGAATTCTAGAAAGATTATTGTAGAATAAATATGTATGCAGGAAAATTCTGCTACATGATTATACCCTGTGTCTTAATTGGGAAAACAGAAAAGCACTGCACATTAAATCTTATTTGAAGGGATAGCATTCCATAAAAATTAATTTCAGTTTGGACTAAGAGGTAATCACACAACGAACAAGTTTGACATTCTGTGCATGTCATTGAAATGGCATGGGACCTTCACATCTCATTTGATTTTGATCATATGATTATTATTACAATGCCTCATTCAACTCTTCAGTAATCAGAAAGTAAACATCTGCCTCATAATTCAGTGTCAGTCTCCCTTAATTAACAATTTTATCTCAACTAAATATTAAGCGCATGAGCTGCTTTACTTGTAATACACCTTATATGAGAATTCACCAATATACGAGCAAGTCTTAGATATTGACGGCCTATACTCAGGCCATTTATATGCCATTTATAATTGTGAATATATATATATATATATATATATATATATATATAGTGCCTTGCAAAAGTATTCGGCCCCCTGGAACTTTTCAACCTTTTGCCACATTTCAGGCTTCAAACAAAAAGATATAACATTTTAAATTTGTGGTGAAGAATCAACAAGTGGGTCACAATTGTGAATTGGAATGAAATTTATTGGATCATTTATACTTTTTTTGTAATAATAAAACTGAAAAGTGGGGTGTGCAAAATTATTCGGCCCCCTTGCATTAATACTTTGTTGCGCCACCTTTTGCTGCGATTACAGCTGCAAGTCACTTGGGGTATGTCTCTATCAGTTTTGCACATCTAGAGACTGAAATTCTTGCCCATTCTTCCTTGCAAAACAGCTTGAGCTCTTTGAGGTTGGATGGAGAGCGTTTGTGAGCAGCAGTTTTCAGCTCTTTCCACATATTCTCAATTGGATTAAGGTCTGGACTTTGACTTGGCCATTCTAAGACCTGGATACGTTTATTTTTGAACCATTCCATTGTAGATTTTGCTTTATGTTTGGGATCATTGTCTTGTTGGAAGATAAATCTCCATCCTAGTCTCAGGTCTTTTGCAGACTCCAACAAGTTTTCATCCAGATTGGTCCTGTATTTGGCTCCATCCATCTTCCCATCAATTTTAACCATCTTCCCTGTCCCTGCTGATGAAAAGCAGGCCCAAACCATGATGCTGCCACCACCATGTTTGATAGTGGGGATGGTGTGTTCAGGGTGATGAGCTGTGTTGCTTTTACGCCAAACATATCGTTTTGCATTGATTCCAAAAAGTTCGATTTTGGTTTCATCTGACCAGAGCACGTTCTTCCACATGTTTGGTGTGTCTTCCAAGTGGCTTGTGGCAAACTGTAAACAAGACTTTTTATGGATATCTTTGAGAAATGGCTTTCTTCTTGCCACTGTTCCATAAAGGCCAGATTTGTGAAGTGTTCGACTGATGGACAGACTCTCCCACCTCAGCTGTAGATCTCTGAAGTTCATCCAAAGTGATCATGGGCCTCTTGGCTGCATCTCTGATCAGTCTTCTCCTTGTTTGAGATGAAAGTTTAGAGGGACTGTCATGTCTTGGTAGATTTGCAGTGGTCTGATACTCCTTCCATTTCAATATGATCACTTGCACAGTGCTCCTTGGGATGTTTAAAGCTTGGGAAATCTTTTGGTATCCAAATCCGGCTTTAAACTTCTCCACAACAGTATCACGGACCTGCCTGGTGTGTTCCTTGGTGTTCATGATGCTCTCTGTGCTTTAAACAGAACCCTGAGACTATCACAGAGCAGGTGCATTTATACGGAGACTTGATTACACACAGGTGGATTCTATTTATCTTCATCAGTCATTTACGACAACATTGGATCATTCAGAGATCCTCAATGAACTTCTGGAGTGAGTTTTCTGAACTGAAAGTAAATGGGCCGAATAATTTTGCACGCCCAACTTTTCAGTTTCATTATTACAAAAAAAGTTTAAATGATCCAATAAATTTCGTTCCACTTCACAATTGTGACCCACTTGATGTTGATTCTTCACCAAAAATGTAAAATGTTATATCTTCTTGTTTGAAGCCTGAAATGTGGAAAAAGGTTGAAAAGTTCCAGGGGACCGAATACTTTTGCAAGGCACTGTATATATAGTGAATAATTTATTTTTAGTAATTAACAAAATGCAAAATGAAGAAGAAAAGTGAAATCTAAATCAAATCATTATTTGGTGTGATCTCCCTTTGCCTTCAAAATAGTATCAACTCATCTTGGTACACTTGAACACAGTTTTTTAAGTAATTTGGCAAAGAAGTTGTTCCAATGCTAAGAAATACCGGCAGATACTGATCCATCATGCAGCAACATCAGGGAGGCATCTCACTGGCTCTAAATTTATTCTGCAGCAGGACAACGACCACAAAAATATAGCCAATGTAATAAAAAAACTATCTTCATAATAAAGGAGTCCTGGAAGTAATAATATGCTCCCCACAGAGCTCTGATCTCAACATAGAAACATAGAGGATTATTGGCAGAAAAAGACCACCTGGTCCATCTAGTTTGCACTTATACTATTTATTTTTCATCTTAGGATAGACATGTGTTTATCCAAGGCTTGTTTAAATTTACTTACTGTAGATTTCCCAACCACATGTGCTGGAAGTTTGTTCTAAGCTTTAACCACTCTTTCAGTAAAATAATACTTCCTGACATTACTCCTGATCTTACCCCAAGCTAATTTCAGGTTGTGTCTCCTTGTTTTTGTGTTTAGGTTTATTGATAACAATTCGCTCCTGAACCTTATTTAAACTATTAACATATTGAAAGGTTTTGATCATGCCCCCCTTCTCTTTCCCTTCTTTCCTGAAGGCTATACAGATTAAGCTCTTTAAGTCGATCCTGGTATGTTTTATGCTTAAGACCCTCCAACATTTTTGTAGCCCGTCTCTGCACCCGTTCCACTTTATCGATGCCTTTTTGTAGGAGGGGTCTCCAAAACTAGAGACAGTATTCCAGATGTGGTCTCACTAGTGCTCTGTATAGAAGAATGACAAACTCTCTCTTCCTACTGGTTATACCTCTAGCTATACAGCCAAGCATCCTACTTGCTTTCCCCACTGCCTGTCCACACTGTGCACTCATTTTGAAGTCCTTGCTAACAAAGAGCTATCAATAAGCTATTCAGACTGAGGGTTCTTTCTCACCAAGTGAATTATTTTACATTTGGTAAGATTGAACTGCAGTTTCCTTTGTTTGGAGCATTTATCTAGTAAAGTTAAATCTTTTCTACGTTACAACCCCTCCAGGAATATCAACCCTACTACACACTTTTGTGTCATCGGCAAACAGACCCAGGTATTATTTACCAAACCTTCTCCTATGTTTCCTACAAAGATATTAAAAAGAATAGGACCCAGGAAGGACCCTTGAGGTACATCACTTGTGACTTGTCTCTCCTAAAAATATACCCCATTAACCACAATACTCTGATATCTATCTCACAGCCAACTATGGATCCACTAAACTATCTAGGGATTATGTTCAATATTCAGTAATTTAGCTATCAGCTCATGATGTGGCACTGTATCAAGGTAGGCAATATCAACTGCACCTCCTTCATCCAACACTTTTATGACATATTCAAAGAAATCAATAAGTTCAGTTTTATATGATCCGCCATCAGTATTTAGGTCCCATAAGTTGTTGGTTTTTAGGTAGCCAATTATCTCATTTTCTTAGGAAGATTTCCATTATTTTTACTACTACAGATGTTAAGCTCACTGGTCTGTAGTTTCCAGCTTCCCCTCTGCTACCTACCCTTTTTGTGGATAGGTGCAACACTGGCCATTCTCCAATCTACAGGAACATCACTTGTTAAGAGGGATTGGTTAAACAAATCCGTTAGAGGAACAGCAATCACAGACTGGAGTTCTTTAAGGGTTCTGGGGTGATTGCCATCTGGATACATGGCCTTGTTTGACTTTAATCGTGCAATTTCACCTACAACCTCAGCCTCCAAAAACACTGGAGCTCCTCTCTTACAAAGAATGGGACTGCCATGCCCATGCATGTCACGATTTAAGAGCGGGCTACTGAAAATACTGAGCAAAAGTATCTACTGAAATGGTCAGGGACAGTCTTATCCACATCAACATGGTTATTTCCCATTTCTAATGTTTGTAATACCATAGTTTTTCTTTTTTCTGTCACTGATATACCTGAAGTGTTTTCGCCTTCCTTAATAGATTTGACTATTTCTTCTTCCTTGATAATATGTTTGGCCTACTCCTGTCCAATTTTATACAGCACTCTGTCAGCTACACTTGTAGACTCTTTATACTTCCTATATGCAGACTTCTTTTATTTTACTATATTACTTACTGCTCTAATAAACTATAGTCCTTTCTTCTTATTTTACTTTTGCTAATCTGTCTGACATATAGTTTAGTTGCCTTTAAGTGCTCACTCTTCCTGTGTTATCCCAACCTTTTAATTCCTTTTTTAAACACTTCCTTGAAATAACTCTTTCTAAAGTCTAATACTTTGGTTGTAGTGTATAATTATTCCCATTCTGTTTTATAGCAAACTATAAACATTAGTGGTCACTAGAACCCAGATTTCTTTCCTCATTAAAGGGAACCTGTCATCAACTTTATCCTGTCCATACTAATGGCAGAATAAAGTAGACACAGGTGAGTTGATTTCAGAAGTCTGTCATTTATAAGTTAAAAGTAAGTGGTTACTGAGAACCAGCATCACAACCATTGCAGACTGGGCCTGGAAAAGAGTCAAATCTTCATGAGAAGAGTCATGGTTATTCATAAATTCCTAGTCTTCCTGCCCACCTGCTGATGATTGACAGTCTTCTACATCTAGGAGAGAATTGCCAATCATCAGCAGATGGGCGGGAGTGCAGGAGATTATGAATAACCATGACTCTTCTCAGGTAGATTTGACTCTTTTCAAGGCCTGTGCTGCAATTATTATGATTCTGGTTCTTGGCAACCGCTTACATTTAGCTCATGAGTGACACGCTGCGGAAATCAGCATTTTTGTCACTAATTTATACTGCCCTCAGTGAGGTCAGCATAAAGTTGATGACAGGTTCCCTTTAACCTCTGGCACCAGTGAATACTAAATCTAGAATGTTATCTCCTCTAGTTGGTGATTTGGCAAAATGTTCCTATAAACATATCCATTAGATTCCTGCTCTTGCAATATTCCAATCTGCATCATATTGAAGTCACCCATAACTGCAATATGGAGGTCTATACACCACAAACATTCTAATAATACTTCCCTCCTTCGTCTGCATACAAATCCATAGCTGTGTGTGTACTCTGAATTATTGTAGATTGGAGAATATCCTTGATATAAATGGCTATTCCCAAACCTCTTCTGTCTCCCCTGTCTTTCCTGTACAGCGTGTATCCAGGTATGACTACACTGATGAGCAAAAGAGTAACAATGTTTTGAACTTTTAACTTTCAGGCTCCATATTTCATCAACTACAGCTTCAAATGTGAGACTACAATCGTTTTATATAGACATTCATCTTGGTTATGTCATACATAAATTAGACTTGCTACTATTTAGCATATGATTAGTTATGCAGTTTCTTGTCATGTAACTGCAGTTAGGTATATAGAATAGCCAACAGAATTTTGTCTTGTATTAAATGAGATATGGACTCGCGGGACAGGGATGTAATATTGCCACTATACAAAGTGATTGCGCAACTGGAATACAGTTCAGTTCTGGGTACCAGTCCATAAAAAGGATACCCTGGAGTTATAAAAAGTACAGAGGAGAGCAACTAAACTCATAAAGAGCCTGTAAGATCTTAGTTATGAGCAAAGATTAAATTAACTCAATTTGTTTAGCCTTAAAAAATGACATCTAAGGGGGGACATGATTAACCTGTACAAATATATAAATGGATCATACAAAAAATATCAAAGGAAGCTATTCTATGTTAAACCCCCTCGAAAAACAAGGGGCCACTCCCTATGCCTGGAGAAAAAAACACTCAGTAATAAGAGACGACAATCATTCTTTACAGTAAAGGCTTTAAATCTCTGGAATAGTCTGCCACAGGAGCTGGTCACAGCAAATACAGTAACATAACATAGTAACATAGTAACATAGTTTATAATGCCGAAAAAAGACATCTGTCCATCCAGTTTGGCCTTTTATCCTACAAGTTGATCCAGAGGAAGGCAAAAAACGCCTGTGAGGTAGAAGCCAATTTTCCCCACTTTAGAGGAAAAAAAAATTCTTTCCTGACTCCAATCAGGCAATCAGAATAATTCCCTGGATCAACGACCCATCTCTAGTAACCTGCTGCCGTATCTCCTTTTTATGCTGGTTCGTATGGCGGTGTGTGCCATCGTAATCCTGACGGTCCATTAGCCGGATCATGTATTTAAGCTCTCCAGAGCTAAATGTTGAAGAACGCCTGGATGCCATTTGTAAAACTTTGCTCTGCCTCTGAGGAGTGCATGCCATGCTGAGGATTCATATGCAATTTGTACGCTCATGCGTACGTGTTCACATAAGTAGCGTACCTTTAACAACTGTATGTTCGGTATTAGTCCGCGAATGTTCGCAGAACATGACAGAATAACGAATGATTTGTACGCATCTTGGACTGAATAGCTTCATATTAGGTACAATTCTTTTAAAAAATTTGACAAACAAATTCGGCGAAGCGAATTTTGCATGATTCGCTCATCTCTAGATACGAGGGTCTATGACATCCGGTCCTGGTGATTTGTCTATTTTAATCTTTTTAAGACGCCGCTGTACTTCTTCCTGGGTCAGACAGTGCACTTTTAATGGGGAATTTACTTTTATATTCTGCATTTCATCTGACAGTTTATTTTCCTCAGTGAAAACAGTAGAGAAAAAAATATTTAGTAGCTTTGCTTTATCCTCATTGCTCTCTGCAACTCCCCCCTCATTACTCTGTAAGGGGCCGACACCTTCAGCTTTATACTTTTTACTATTTACATAATTGAAGATCATTTTAGGGTTAGTTTTGCTCTCTTTGGCAATTAATCTCTCGGTCTCTAGTTTGGCTGCTTTTATTTATCTTTTACATGTTCCATTTTTTTCCTTATAGTTTTTCAATGCTGCCTTCCTCCCCTCCCGTTTTACTGATTTAAATGCTTTCTTTTTGTCATTTATTGCTTTCTTTACAGTTCTATTTATCCACATTGGTTTTTTCTTGGTCCTTAACCTTTTATTCCCATAAGGTATGTACCTTTCACAATTAGATATTAGGATGCTTTTAAAAATCTCCCATTTTATGGCCTCTCTTAGTTGGCTAAATTTAGTTTTTTTGAAGTTTGGTATTTGTGTTTCTCCCTGAAGAAACACTCTTTTGAACGACAATTGGAAGGTTATTATTTTATGATCACTATTTCCCAGGTGTCCCCCAACCTGCACATCTGTTGTTGTGTCAGGTCTATTGGTTAATACTAAGTCCAGTATAGCCATCCCTCTAGTCGGGTCCTGAACCAGTTGGGAAAGGTAATTTTCTTTGGCTTCAAAAAAGGTTTAATTACTTTATAATTCAAAATAGCATTGAGGCTTATAACAATGCATAGAAATCTTGTTCTACACACCCTTTCCCTTTGGCCCAACCCCTATTTAAAAGGAAGATGGACATTGATCCTGTGATTTGTTCTATGGATCAATATAGCAGGATTATAGGTTGGACTTGAAGGACTTTTGTCTTTTTCCAACCTTAACAGCTATGTAACTATATTACTATGTAAGAATGAGTTGTTAGTATACGCTAAACTGTATCTCAGCAAAGCCCCAATTGAAAATATATACCATGGCTCCTCCCTAACTATGGTTAATGTGCAAAACTGATGACTTTATAGGTGTTAGATGGGTCTTTGGGCCTCCACAGGTGCCAGGGTTCAGATGCAGATGCTACATCTACAGACCCTCTAGCTACATTCCAATGCTGGTACACGGTAAATGAAAAGGGATTAAAGAGGATCTCCTGACATATCTGTTTTAGAAACGAATCTGGAACATCTACTCTTATGATTCTTATGATGTACCATTCCTTTATTATTCCAATTAGAAGTTATAAATTACTACATAGACAGTTTGCTATCAAGGTCCTGATGAAGGTTATCTTCTGGGGACAAGTAAACCTTTTAGCTCAGTATAGAAACATTTTCTTTTTGTGACTTTTAACATAGTAACATAGTTTGTAAAGCCGAAAAAAGACATCTGTCCATCCAGTTCAGTCTGTTTTCCTACAAGTTGATCCAGAGGAAGGCAAAAAAAACCCTGTGAGGTAGAAGCCAATTTTCCTCACTTTAGGGGGAAAAATTCCTTCCCGACTCCAATCAGGCAATCAGAATAACTCCCTGGATCAACGACCCCTCTCTAGTAACTATAATCTGTAATACCCTCCAGAAATACATCCAGGCACTTCTTGAACTCTTTTAGTGAACTTACCATCACCACCTCCTCGGGCAGAGAGTTCCATAGTCTCACTGCTCTTACCGTAAAGAATCCTCTTCTATGTTTATGTACAAACCTTCTTTCCTCCAGATGCAGAGGATATCCCCTCGTCACAGTCACAGTCCTCAGGATAAATAGATGATGGGAGAGATCTCTGTACTGACCCCTGATATATTTATACATAGTTATTAGATCTCCCCTCAGTCGTCTTTTTTCTAAAGTGATTAACCCTAATTTTGATAATCTTTCTGGGTACTGTAGTCCACCCATTCCAGTTATTACTTTAGTTGCCCTCCTCTGAACCCTCTCCAGCTCTGCTATGTCTGTCTTGTTCACAGGAGCCCCGAACTGTACACAGTACTCCATGTGTGGTCTGACTAGTGATTTGTAAAGTGGCAGGACTATGTTCTCATCACGGGCATCTATGCCCCTTTTGATGCAACCCATTATCTTACTGGCCTTGGTAGCAGCTGTCTGGCACTGGCTTCTACAGCTTAGTTTGCTGTTCACTAAAATTCCTAGGTCCTTTCCGATGTCAGTTACCCAGTGCTTTACCATTTAGTATGTACTGGTGACTTGCATTATTCCTTCCCGTATGCATAACCTTACATTTGTCAGTGTTAAACCTCATCTGCCACTTTTCTGACCAAGCCTCCAGTCTATCCAGATCCTGCTGTAGCAGTGCACTGTCCTCCTCTGTGTTAATTACTTTACACAGTTTAATGTCATCTGCAAAAATTGATATTTTACTATGCAAACCTTCTACAATATCATTAATAAATATATTGAAAAGAATAGGACCCAATACAGACCCCTGTGGTACCCCACTAGTGACAATGACCCAATCTGAGTATCTACCATTAATAACCACCCTCTGTTTTCTACCACTCAGCCAGTTACTTACCCACATACAGACATTTTCTCCCAGGCCAAGCATTCTCATTTTGTATACTAACCTTTTATGTGGTACCGTGTCAAACGCTTTGGAGAAGTCCAAATATACGACATCGATTGATTCGCCGCGGTCAAGTCTAAAACTTACCTCCTCATAGAAGCTGATTAAATTGGTTTGACATGACCGATCCCTCATGAAGCCATGCTGATACGGAGTTATTTGCTTATTTTCATTGAGGTACTCCAAGATAGCATCTCTCAGAAAACCTTCAAACAGTTTACCCACAACAGAAGTTAAACTTACCGGCCTATTGTTTCCGGGCTCTGTTTTTGGACCCTTTTTGAATATTGGCACCACATTTGCTATGCGCCAATCCTGTGGAACACTCCCCGTCAGTATAGAGTCCTTAAATATCAGAAATAAGGGTCTATCGATGACATTACTTAATTCTCTTAGGATACGGGGTTGTATGCCATCCGGTCCTGGTGATTTGTCTATTTTAATATTTTTAAGACGTTGCTGTACCTCTTCCTGGGTCAGAGAGGACACTTTTAAAGGGGAATTTACTTTTATACTCTGCATTTCATTTGACAGTTTATTTTCCTCAGTGAATACAGTGGAGAAAAAGTTAGCAGCTTCGCTTTCTCCTCATCGCTCTCTGCAACTCCCCCCTCATTACTCTGCAAGGGGCCAACACCTTCAGGTTTATACTTTTTAGTATTTATATAATTGAACAACATTTTAGGGTTAGTTTTACTCTCTTTGGCAACTAATCTCTCGGTCTCTAGTTTGGCTGCTTTTATTTGTCTTTTACATATTCTATTTTTTTCCTTATAGTTTTTCAATTCTTCCTCGCTCTCCTCCTGTTTTAGTGATTTAAATGCTTTCTGTTTGTCATTTAATGCTTTCTTTACAGCTCTATTTATCCACATTGTTTTTTTCTTGTTCCTTAACCTTTTATTCCCATAAGGTATGTACCTCTCACAATTAGATATTAGGATGCTTTTAAAAATATCCCATTTTGTGGCTGTATTTTTATTTTTGAGGACTTTGTCCCAGTTAGTTAGGTCTATGGCCTATCTTAGTTGGCTAAATTTAGCTTTTTTGAAGTTTGGTACTTTTGTTCCTCCCTGAAGAAACACTCTTTTGAATGACAATTGGATGATTATTATGTTATGGTCACTGTTTCCTAGGTGTCCCCCAACCTGCACATCTGTTATTCTGTCAGGTCTATTGGTTAATACTAAGTCCAGTATGGCCGTCCCTCTAGTCGGGTCCTTAACCAGTTGGGAAAAGTAATTGTCTTTGGTTATTGCCAAGAACCTGTTTCCTTTATGAGATGTACAGGTTTCAGTTTCCCAGTCTATATCTGGGTAGTTGAAGTCCCCCATAATAACAACCTCATTATGATTTGCTGCCTCGTCTATTTCGTTTAGAAGTAGATTTTCTGTGGTCTCTGATATATTGGGTGGTTTATAATAAACCCCTATTAGTATTTTATTATTGTTTTTGGCTCCATTTATTTCTACCCACAGTGACTCCACATCTTCATGTCCCTCAATTATATCTTCCCGCAGTGTGGGCTTTAGACAGGACTTTACATAAAGGCAGACCCCCTCCCCCTCTCCGGTTTTGACGATCCTTTCTAAAAAGATTGTAACCCTGTACGTTAACTGTCCAGTCATATCATCCAGCCATGTCTCAGTTACTCCCACTATGTCATAGTTCTCCTCACACATCACTAATTCCAGTTCACCAGTTTTATTAGCTAGGCTTCTGGCATTAGTGTACATACAATTAAGAGGTTGATGTATATTTCTTACCCTACACCTTTCCTTCTGATCTGTTCTAGTTCCTCCTTCCATTCCTCCCCCAGTTCTATTACCTTGCCCCAAGTCTTTATCTGCACTATCTTCCCCTCCTATAATGTAGTTACCCTCCCCCCCAGTCCCTAGTTTAAACACTCCTCCAGCCTTCTAGCCATCTTCTCCCCCCAAAACAGCTGCCCCTTCCCAATTGAGGTGCAGCCCATCCCTACGGTAGAGCCTGTAGCCAACAGAAAATTCGGCCCAGTTCTCCAAGAAACCAAATCCCTCCTGCCTACACCAGTTCTTGAGCCACTTGTTTACCTCCCTAATCTCCCGCTGCCTTTCTTGTGTGGCTCGTGGTACAGGCAGTATTTCAGAAAACACTACCTTGGAGGTCCTTGCCCTAAGCTTGTGCCCTAAATCCCTAAAATCATTTTTAAGGACGCTCCCCCTACCTCTAACTTTGTCATTGGTACTGATATGGACCATGACTGCTGGATCTTCTCCAGCCCCTCCCAGTAATCTGTCAACCCGATCCGCGATGTGCCGAACTCGAGCGCCTGGAAGGCAGTACACCATCCGACGATCCCGGTCTTTGTGACAAATTGCCCTCTCTGTACCCCTAATAATTGAGTCACCCACTACCAGCACCTGTCTGGCCTGCCCTGCTCTCCTGGCCCCCTGCTTACTAGAGCTGACATTCCCCTGACTGGCAGAGGAATTGTCCGGCTTCAGCAGTGCTATCCCTGAAGTAACATCCCCCTCATCTGCCAAACTTGCAAACTTGTTGGGGTGTGTCAGATCAGGGCTAGCCTCCCTGGCACTTTTCCCTCTAACCCGCTTTCTAACTGTTACCCAGCAAGCTACCTCACTTTCCTGGGCCTCCTCACTACCACCCTCACCCACATCTACCCCATAGAGTGCTTTCTCACTGAGCAGCAAACTCTTTTCCAAATTGTCAGTGCTTCTCAGCGTTGAAATTCGCCCGCTTAGATACGCGATGTGCAATTCCAAGCGGACAATTTGCTCACATTTTGAACAAATATATGCACCCTTAAATGGCTGTTCCAGGACTGCATACATCAGACAAGATGTGCACTGGACTGTGCTGTCAATGATGGAAGCCATTCTAATGGGGATTACACAAGCAAAAGCGAAAAAATACAATACAATGATATGGAAAGACTTACTGTAGTCCCTTTTAAAGTTCCCAAATCTGAAGTCACGTAATCTAAAGTCACACACTTAATTCAACCACAAACTTAAAAGTTAAACACGCGAACGCTCAAACTCGCGTATTATCTCTGCTTTTATAAGTGAGAAACGCAAACCAGTCTGTTTTTTTTTTTTCCTCTGGATTCAAAGGACTGAACTGCCCACAAGACTGGCTATTTAACTTCTCCTAATTAGATAGCCACACCCTAATTACTCACCTGTGAAGCACCCTGGAGAAAGAAGAGAAAGGAAAAAAAAATAGTGCAATAACGTTTACTCTTAGCTGCTATGCAATAAACCTGGCAGCAACAACAGCAAGTCACAGTGTATAAGCTAGACTACACTGCTCTGCTCTGACTTGGTTCAGAGTACAATAAAGTCAGGCATAGCCACTCAGCAATGCAACAAATAAATTAGCTCTCACAGATACTCCCTCACGTAATCTAAAGTCACACACTTAATTCAACCACACACTTAAAAGTCAAACAAACGAACGCTCAAACTCGCGTATTATCTCTGCTTTTATAAGTGGAAAATGCAAACCAGTCTGTTTTTTTTTTTTTTCCTCTGGATTCAAAGGACTGAACTGCCCACAAGACTGGCTATTTAACTTCTCCTAATTAGATAGCCATAGCCACACCCTAATTACTCACCTGTGAAGCACCCTGGAGAAAGAAGAGAAAGGAAAAAAAAATAGTGCAATCACGTTTACTCTTAGCTGCTATGCAATAAACCTGGCAGCAACAACAGCAATTCACAGTGTATAAGCTAGACTACACTGCTCTGCTCTGACTTGGTTCAGAGTACAATAAAGTCAGGCATAGCCACTCAGCAATGCAACAAATAAATTAGCTCTCACAGATACTCCCTCACGTAATCTAAAGTCACACACTTAATTCAACCACACACTTAAAAGTCAAACACACGAACGCTCAAACTCGCGTATTATCTCTGCTTTTATAAGTGGAAAACGCAAACCAGTCTGTTTTTTTTTTCCCTCTGGATTCAAAGGTCAGAAAACAAGGAAGAAAAGAAAATGAGAGAGGTTGTGTATAAACAACACCAATTACCACATAACATTTTAACATTTTTATTCCTTAATTAAACTTTTGGCCTTGTATTTAACTGAATCTGCTGATGCTGTGAATAAGAAGCTTATTAGAACCTACCATTGACTATAGAGGACCTGTCATCACTGCTGACATACCAGTTTTCATAGCTTCATGAGTTCCTCATGTGGAACATTCTAGAGCATCTATTCTTATGGCTCTATGTTCTGCCATTCCTTTACTATTTCTACTAGAAGTTGTAAATGAGTTACTAGCAGTCTGCAGTAAAGGTACAGGGGTGGTAATCAGTTGAATGTGTATACCTACACAGACTCACTCTATCCAATCAATGCTGCCATTGTCAGACTGTACAGGTACACAGCCTCAACTTGTTACCTCCCCTCTGTACCCTTACTGCAGACTGCTAGCAATTAATTCATAACTTCTAGTTGAAATACTAAAACAATGACACAACATAGAACCATAAGAATAAATACTCCAGAATTGTTATTACATGAGGATTGCAGGAAGCTATTAAAACAGGCATATCAGGAGAGGGGAAAGGTCCTGTTTAAATATCTTAAAAATCAAATTGACCTAAAGGAGTACTTTTACAAATAAAAGTTTGAGTATACAGTATATATAAAATGCCTCTATTTTCAAGTGTCACATTATGATCAAATGCAGCTTTACTTTTAAAAGTTTGCACTAGTCACTAGAATGACCAAATTAGCATTTTCAATGTCATGACAAAGTGTATTTGATCTTCTATCTGCAAGTTTAGAAATTGTTCCAAAGTAAGTTGGCAGTGTGGTCATACATAGTTTCACCCATAACTCTCACCAGTGCACTAGTGTGAGCTTAAATATAGGTTGTCTAAGATCACACTTCTCACTGCACATCATAATGACTGGTGTACTCAGGTAAGCTTCTAAGAAAGGCTCAAGTTCTCTTTAAAATACTCTGAGGCTGTAATATAAAACATATGCAGAAGTGGCAATTATCCTTTCCCTTAAAGGTTCCATTCATTTGTGCTGACAAGCAAGTTATAAGCAACAAAATGTATTATTAAATAATTAGTAGCTAAAATGCAGAAATTAGAGGCCATTTCCTTTCTCATGAATCTCCCAACTACTTCAGACTATTGATTTAAGGTAAACCGATCCTCTAAAGAGACCAAGATGGAATCCAAGACAGCAGTTTATTGTTAGACAATTACAAGGCTAATGATTGTTCCCTGAGAACAAGGTAGGCATAAAATCTAGAAAATGCCACATAATTCAGTTTGTTGATCTGTGTTTAAATCCCAAACGAGTTAGGATTTCTTCCAATCTATACTTTGTACAGAGCTCATTAATTAAAGTGGTAGTGGCAAATCATTGATGTTTTTCTCATTGCCCTCATATCTCCCCTTGGCCGATGCATGTAACTCATTCAACCCTAAAGGTATAGTGGCAGCACAAAAAGGCTAAAAGACCAATTAGAACATTTTCTTGGAATCTTGGAGGAAGACAAATGAAGACAGAAAGTAAGATTACAGGAAACCTTTGTGCCGATGTAAAGCAATTATAGTGGTCTCAAGAGTCTGACACTATAAGACATTCACATAATTCCACTGCTTGTTTAAAGTAAAGCAATCTAATTTTACTTTTAAGGTTTAAAGTGGATGTAACCTCAGTATCATATTTCTCCATGTACCTTGCACTGAAGCTTTCTTCTGCAATGTTATATTTCCTTATGGATAAGATGGAATTAAATTTCATGTAAAAAAAAGTTTAAATTAACACCAGTGTTTATTTAATATTTACTGTGGGTTCAGAACAAGAGGTGGCCATGTGGAAAAGATTTGGAAGCCTCTTTTAGACAGAATGTTCTTTGTAGGTGAGGTGCAGCAATCTTGACTGCCGAACACAGTTACCACAAATAGGACAACAGTAATTTGGAAACTTTCTTCTATGCTGTAAGAGAAATCCACATTTCTTCAAAAGAAATATATATCCATTGGATAGGAAAATAGAACTCCTTGGACTAAAGTTAATTAGCTTTAATTACCTTCAACACAATGTTAGTTGAATGATTTCAGTGGGATCAGCCACCTATCTCATTTCTAATGTCAGATGGCAACATCCCTAATCTTTTTATTCTCAGAGGAGATAGGCTGCCACAAGAGGTGTCCTGCAGCAGCTTACTCTTTTCCCTATTCAGAACATGTGTAAGCACAAATGAGTTGGCACGTGGATAGAGGTGGATTGGGTGAGATTGTTGGCAGCCAAATAAGTGTCTAAAGTGTATGGCTAGCATTAGAGACAAACTCTAAAGGGGTAATTTATTAAGACCAACGTTTTAATAACCCCTATATATAGTGGTGGATCCACCAAAGTTATATATGAAGAGACACAGGCCTCTACATAACTTTGGCGCATCCAGTGCCAGTCTAAATGTAAGCAAGCTTCCTAGCTGTCTTACATTTAGACCATTTAGACACCTTTGTTATTAATGAATTGCATTGTGAGAGAGGTTCTCTGCTTTGGAAATCCATTTTATTAGATGTGTCTCCCAAATAAAAGCTGATGAAGGTTTGTCGCTCTACTTTGACTACCAGAAATCATCTGCAGTCTGTGTGGTGCAGCAGCCAGTATTTCATTTCTCTTCAGAGTCACCACAGGCAAAATGAATCACTTTGTAGTTCTCTTTTTGAATAGGTTGTCTATGTAATGTATGGATGTACTGCTTCCTGTAGAACAATAAATACCTTTGATAATAGGGGGATTCTCCTCAGGATGAGAAAAACATGGCACTCTTCCAAAGACAGTGCCACACTTATCCACAGATTGTGTATGGTATTTCAGCTTAGCCTCTACCCTTCAGTGAAAATGAGCTGCAATACTACTGTTTATACAACCCATGATTACATGTGATGCTGTTTTTGAAAGAATGCAGCCTTGTACACCCCTTCAATTAGAATTATATAATGAGGTATGTAAAAATAAGTCTTCTACACTAAACAACCCATTAAATATTTTTTTACTGATTTTTGTAAGGGAGACAAGAGCCACCAGAAGGAAGTTGGAAGTAAAATGGATAATACATTTGCATATCTGAATTAAATGTTCTATGGAATCTTATGTCGAAATCCTTAAGGCCCCCATACACATATTGTAGGCTGAATCTAATAAGAATAGTGGGTTCAGCAACATTCTAATGTGTATAGGGAGCTCTCAACTGTCTCCCAACAGATAATGTCAGAGGAGAGGAGGATCAGGAAAATTGAATAGTTCCACCTGATCCTTTTGCTCTCTCTAGAGATGATCTGTCACCAAATATATTTGGTACTGCTTTCTTTGCTCTTACTACAGAATACATATACAAATTTGGCCAAGCCAAACATGTATATATATCCAGTAGAGATAGAAGCTATTGAATGTGTATGCCCAGTTTAGGTGCCCCTTTTACACTGCCCTGTACAAATGCTTGTTAGTAGAGATTAGGGAAATTACAAAAAATTCAATTAGGCTGCTTCAACAAATTTTACAAAGAAGTTTGCTTCGTGATGAATTACTTCGCCACGAAGCACATTTCTTTGTAAGTAGTGGGTGCAATGATGGGGAATGGCAATTTCGCTGCCCCTGTTATTGAACCCCTCAGATGTTGCGTTCATCGTTGATCATGGATCATCTGAGATAACAAATGAGGTCTTTCAGGGGTTAATTGGTAAAAAAATAATTATCACCATATCCATTTGAGCGTGAAGAGGCTGTCACGACCATCTTGATACCAGATACCATGCAAAATGTTGCACTGTTTGTGATGACGTTATCACGCTAGCTGGAGTGGTGA
This sequence comes from Rhinella marina, assembly GCA_900303285.1. NCBI lineage: Eukaryota > Metazoa > Chordata > Amphibia > Anura > Bufonidae > Rhinella > Rhinella marina. Next base: position 78,662 of record ONZH01010743.1, on the reverse strand, counting down.
CGCCCCCCCCATACTGTGGGGGAGATCACTGCATATAAGTGAAGTCACCCCCAATGAGCAAATAATTGTCAGGAATCAACGCTTCCTTCCCAACAATCGTGTCACGACAGGGAAACAAGGGATAGTGTGCCCTGTCTGAACCCCACCTCTTTCCCTGCCTACTTACAGTAGATGCCCTAGGCGGCAAAACCGTAACTTGGAGACGGTCCCTATGCTGAGTCCGTGCACAGGGAAGGGAAGGGAACACAGGGAAAGACGAACACAGACAGAACAAACACAATAGCAGAATAGTCAGCAAGCCAAGTCAAGAACAGGAGGTCACGTCAAATACCGAGGGGAATCGCAAAAGCCTAGTCTAAGTCCGAAGCCAAAATCCAATATACCAATAATCCAACAGCAAGGTCCAACACACAGCACTGATCTCAGAAGACTAATCACAGGCATCTGAGTGAGGCAGTTGCCATCTTTAAATAGCCCGCCCAGGATCATGTGATGTGGCCAGCATCACATGACCTGAGGCGGAGCAAGCTGTCCAAACAATATGTAAAGTAGCCATGTGGTGTGATCAGCACCACATGGCTAAACCCAAACAGAGAATTAACTCATGAAGTGCTGGCTGACAAGACCAGCACTTCAATTCCCTATTGCTCGTCTCTAGGGGGGCGGAGAGGTCCGGCGATGTCGTTCAGAGGGAGCGCGACGCCGACCTCGCGTGACAAATCGTGCAATGGGACCATAAGGCATGAATGACATCTATTTCATTGTTAAAAGATGTTAATTTACACATCCCAATAAAATTTATAGGATCCTTGGAGTGGTTTCACACACCACTTTTTTTAAAGCCAGATTTCCAGTGGTAGTTTTTATGCAGTTTTTTTTTAGCCAAAACCAGAAGTAGATTTAAAAAAAAATAAACATAAAGAGGAATGGCTTATTTTTCTCCTTCCTGCTAGATCCACTTCTGGCTTTGGTTCAAAAACTGTTACAAAATGGAATAAGCAGATGACCATCTCGTATCATACATCATGTTATGTGATTTTATTAGTTATGTCATGTTACATTGTATGTCTAACGATAATACTGTATCTTACTATTCACTACTGACCTGATCTTATGCACCTTTGCCCCCACAAAGTCTGTGTTACATTGCAGTCCGAAAAACATTCTTCTTTGTGACCCAATTAGCAACTGCCTGTCACATGCCAACAGCATTTGTATTGTTCAATTAAGTATGCACAGTCCCTCACACATGCAAATCACTCAATAATATGGAAATTCATGAAGTGTTATTGATCCACCAGGAGACCTACAGACAGGCCTGCGTATACACTGGAATATGAGTAAATATATAATAGGCTGTAAATCATTCCTATTAAGACCTACGTGTTAATAATTTTAATAATCATGTTTGGTACATCATGAAATTCACACGAAGCACAAACACCCAATACCTTGCAGGACTTGTTCCCACTTAATAAAGATCTGACCTTTGGTAGGGCCTACATGGCTCATATTTGGTGTTCATATGATCTGTATTATGAAATATGAATTTTGGAATTACGTCTATGCCTAAATTTCCTTTTCTACAGACTTGAAATCATATTTTGTTTATTTTTCATACCTGCCAGTTAGATGAGGAGGTGGGGGGAGCATGAAGTAGTGAAACATCACCTCAAGGGCTGAGCCAGGGGGCTGTCTTCTCAGACAACACCTTTTTACTGAGGGGATATAAAATATGGGACTATGGATGTATTATTTGATTCACATTGGGAAACCCAATCTTAGAGGACCGTGTACATTTTCTTCTCTGTCTCTGGTACAAAAAAGGAATTTTTGTTTTTTCCTTTTTATTTCATGTCTTTATATATATATATATATATATATATATATATATATATATACACAGTCCAGACCAAATGTTTGGACACACCTCATTCAAAGAGTTTTCTGTATTTTCATGACTATGAAAATTGTAGATTCACACTGAAGGCATCAAAACTTTGAATTAACACATGTGGAATAATATACTTAACAAAAAAGTGTGAAACAACTAAAAATATGTCTTATATTCTAGGTTCTTCAAAGTAGCCACTAGAGATGAGCGAGCACTAAAATGCTCGGGTGCTCGTTATTCGAGACAAGCTTTTCCCGATGCTCGGGTGCTCGTTTCGAATAACGAACCCCATTGAAGTCAATGGGAGACTCGAGCATTTTTTGCAGGGGACCAAGGCTCTGCCTAGGGAAGGCTGGGTGAAGACCTGGAAACCTCAGAAAATGATGGAAACACCACGGAAATGGACAGGAAACAGCAGGGGCAGCATGCATGGATGCCTCTGAGGCTGCCTAATCCCACCATTACCCCAAATTCTCCTGCAACAGCCTGGTGGTTACCCTCATGGCAATTGTGCTCACCCAGACCAAGAAAGGCGAAGCACATGCCCATCACATGTTAGGGAAACACCCAACTAGGTGCAACGAAGGTCCATCACCCATGCCCATGCTGGCACTGCTCTCCTATCCCCAGCCACACAATGCAGTCATAAGCCTGACACAGCATGGCGGTGACACCAACAAGTGACCAAGTTAGATGAGGTAGCAGGTGAGCCACCCAAAAATTTAGCCTGACGCAGCATGGCGGTGACAACAGAGTGACCGAGTTAGACTGAGATAGCAGGAGGTGAAGCACGGTTGGTAATTCAAAGGAGGAGGAGGAGGGGTTGGAGGAAGAGTGTAGGGGCATGTGGGGCATGTGTTGTATGCATTCTTCTCAGTTTAATACCGTATACGGCACCTATCCGGAAAAATAGTTTGGAGAGAGAGAGAGAGGAAAAAGACGTATTTTTAAAAGTGACGTTCAGTATAGATCAGTTAAAGAGAAAGAAAGGATTTTATGAAATGGATTTGTATCACTGAGAGCAAAATAACCTATTTTTTTACGTGACATGCAGTATAGATCACTTGGAGATAAAAAGGGGAATGTGCAGACTTGGGCTGCTATAGTGCAAACCACTATGGTGGTGACAACAGAGTGAGCGAGTGACACTGCGGTAGCAGGCGAACTACATAAACATTTTTCGTGGCCCTGTATGGCGGTGGTGACAATAGAGTGATTGAGTTAGTATGCGGTAGCTGGTGAAGCACCCAAAAATTTAGCCTGACACAGCATGGCGGTTACACCACCAATGACTTTGTCAGACTGAGAATGCAGTGAAATGGCTTTTGGTGACCCTCCAAAATTTTTTTTCTTTTTTGAGTACATAAAGTCTACCCTCAGGAAAATTTTTTTTTTTTAAATGTCGGTACTTGCGCCTCCTGAAAAATTGTTTTGGACTGTCTGTTTGATGCTCCTGAAACATTGTTTTATACTGTCTATAGTTGACACTGCAGAAAAATTGTTTGGAGAGAGGGCCTGTAGGGGGCCCTCCGGAAAAATTGTTTGGAGAGAGGGCCTGTAGGTGGACCTCCTGAAAAATTGTTTGGAGAGAGGGCCTGTAGGTGGACCTCCTGAAAAATTGTTTGGAGAGAGGGCCTGTAGGTGGACCTCCGGAAAAATTGTTTGGAGAGAGGGCCTGTAGGTGGACCTCCGGAAAAATTGTTTGGAGAGAGGGCCTGTAGGTGGACCTCTGGAAAAATTGTTTGGAGAGAGGGCCTGTAGGTGGACCTCCGGAAAAATTGTTTGGAGAGAGGGCCTGTAGGTGGACCTCCGGAAAAATTGTTTGGAGAGAGGGCCTGTAGGTGGACCTCCGGAAAAATTGTTTAGAGAGAGGGCCTGTAGGTGGACCTCCGGAAAAAATTGTTTAGAGAAAAGACCTGTAGGTGGACCTCCGGAAAAATTGTTTGGAGAGAGGGCCTGTAGGTGGACCTCCGGAAAATTGTTCAGAGAGAGGGACTGTAGGTGGACCTCCGGAAAATTGTTCAGAGAGAGGGACTGTAGGTGGACCTCTGGAAAAATTGTTTCGAGAGAGGGCCTATAGGTGGACCTCCGGAAAAATTGTTTAGAGAGAGGGCCTATAGGTGGACCTCCAGAAAAATTGTTTACAGAGAGGGCCTATAGGTGGACCTCCGGAAAAATTGTTTACAGAGAGGGCCTGTAGCTGGCTTTCCGGAAAAATTGTGGTATAAGAGTGCCAGTTGAGCCTCTAAAAAATTGTGTTTTTGGGTCAGCGTTAGGCAAAGACGACAAGGAGGAGGAGGAGGAGTAGAGAAGAGGAATCGGATACATAAGTAATGTTAATCTTTAGCTGCTTTCCCCCGGAGGAGATTTGTATTCTGGTGAAATCCAGGCTGTGTTCATTTTAATAAGCGTCAGCCTGTCAGCGCTGTCAGTTGACAGGCGTGTACGCTTATCGGTGATGACGCCACCAGCTGCACTGAATACCCGCCCTGACAGCACGCTAGCAGCAGGGCAGGCCAGCACCTCCAAGGCATACAGCGCCAGTTCAGGCCACGTGTCCCGCTTTAAAAACCCAGTAGTTGTACGCAGCATAGTGATCGTTCCGGACGTTGGTATGGTCAGCTAGGTACTCCCTCAACATTTTTCTGTACAGCTCCCCCCTACTCTGCCTAGACTGGGGACAGGTGACAGTGTCTTGCTGGGGTGACATAAAACTGGCAAGGCCTTGGAGAGCGTTCCCTTGCCAGTGCTGGACAAGCTGCCTGCTCGCCTACTCTCCCCCGCTACTTGGCCCACAGAACCACGCCCTCTGCCGCTAGCGGCGTCAGATGAGAAGGATTGTTTCAGCTTGTGCACCAGGGCCTGTTGATATTGATTCACTCTCATACTCCTTTCCTCTACAGGAATGAGAGTGGAAAGGTTCTACTTGTACCGTGGGTCCAGGAGAGTAAACACCCAGTAATCGGTGTTTGAAAAAATGCTTCTAACGCGAGGGTCACGGGATAGGCAGCCTAACATGAAGTCTGCCATGTGTGCCAGAGTCCCAACACGCAAGAATTCCCTCTCCTCACTGGCCTGACTTTCCTCCTCCTCCTACAAGTCCTCCTCTTCAGCCCATACACACTCAAGAGTTAAGAAGGACTGAACACTGGTACCCTCTTCTGTCTCACCGACATTCTCCTCCTCTTCCTCCTCATCCCCCTCCTCCGATACGCGCTGAGAAACAGACCGGAGGGTGCTCTAGCTATCAAGCGACGTATCTTCCTCCACCGTCTCTTGTGACAAGTGCAAAACATAACACTTCATGCTGAGCAGTGAGTTTTTCAACAGGCAAAGCAGCGGGATGGTGAGGCTGATAATGGCGGCATCGCCGCTGACCATCTGTGTTGACTCCTCAAAGTTGCTCAACACCTGGCAGATATCAGACATCCACGTCCACTGCTCATTGTAGACTTGAGGAATCTGAGTGACCTGACTACCAGTTCTGGTGCAAGTTTACATCTGGCAGTCTACAATCGCTCTGCGCTGCTGGTAAACTCTGGATAACATGTTTAATGTCGAATTCCATCTCGTGGGCACGTCGCACAACAGTCGGTGAGCGGGCAGTTGTAGGCGGCGCTGCGCTGCCCTGAGAGTGGCAGCATCTGTGGTTGACTTGCGGAAATGCGCACAGATGCGGCGCACCTTGGTGAGCAAATCAGACAGATTGGGGTATGTCTTGAGGAACCGCTGAACTATTAGATTGAACACGTGGGCCAGGCATGGCACATGTGTCAGTCTGCCGAGTTGCAGAGCTGCCACCAGGTTATTCCCGTTGTCACACACAACCATGCCTGGCTTGAGGTTCAGCGGTGGCAGCCACAGATCGGTCTGCGCCGTGATGCTCTTTAACAGCTCTTGGGCGGTGTGCCTTTTGTCACCTAAGCTCAGCAGTTTTAGCACCGCCTGCTGGCGCTTACCCACGGCACTGCTGCTGCGCCTAGAGCTACCGACTGAAGGCGCCGTGCCCACGGATGGTAATTTGGTGGAGGAGGGGTCGGAGGAGGAGGCATAGTACGTCTGAGAGACCGTGACCGAGGTAGTACCCGCAATCCTCGGTGTGGGCAGTACATGAGCGGCCCCAGGGTGAGACTCGGTCCCCGCCTCCACCAAGTTAACCCAATGTTCCGTCAGTGATATATAGTGTCCCTGCCCAGCAGCACTTGTCCACGTGTCTTTGGTTAGGTGGAACTTCTCAGAAACAGCATTGGTCAAGGCATGGATGATGTTCTGTGACACGTGCTGGTGTAAGGATGGGACGGCACATCAGGAACAAAAAGTGGCGGCTGGGGACCGAATACCGAGAGGCAGCCACCACCATGAGATTGCGAAAGGCCTTAGTCTCTACCAGCCTATAGGGCAGCATCTCCAGGCTCAGCAATTTGCAGATGTGGACGTTGAGGGCTTGGGTATGTGGGTGGGTGGAACTGTATTTCCTCTTGCGCTCCAGCATCTGCTGTAAAGACAGCTGAACGTTGCGCTGGGACACATTGGTGGACGCTGTGGAGGATCATGGAGGCAAAGGTGTGGTTTTCCGGTGGGAGGCGCTCGTGCCGGGATCCTGGGCAGGGGGTTGACTAGCAGAGGCAGCGAGTGACACAGGGGAAGGAGCAGTGGTGTGACCCGCAGGAGGTGAATGGCCTTGGTTCCATTGAGTGGGGTGTTTAGCACTCATATGCCTGCGCATGCTGGTGGTGGTTAGGCTAGTAGTGGTGGCACCCCTGCTGATCCTGGTGTGGCACAGGTTGCATACCACAGTCCGTCGGTCATCCTCACTTTCTTTAAAGAACCTCCAGATTTGCGAACATCTAGGCCTCGCCACGGGAGCTTCACTACGTGAAACAGTTGCTGCTGATGCACCAGCTCTGGCCCTGCTTCTCCCTCTGGCCACACCACTGCCTCTTATAACCTGTTCTGGTGCAGCACTCGCCTCCGCCTCAGAAGCACTGTCTTCACTCGGCTTATCAACCCAGCTTGGGTCAGTCACCTCGTCATCCTCCGATTCCTCAGTCTGCTCCCCCCTCGGACTTCCTGCCCTTACAACAACTTCACCAATGTCTGACAACCGTGTCTCCTCATCGTCCGACACCTCTTTACACACTTCTTCCTCTAAGTCAACAATGTAATCACCCACAGACTGCAACAGTTGGAAAACTTGGGGATCAGGAAAGAGGTCAGCAGCAACCTGAGAAGTGGTTTGTGACTTTGGTAAGGGTCCAGAAAACAGTTCCTCAGAGTATGCCGGATCGCATTCCAAATTTTCCTGGGAGGGGGCAGACTGGGGGGAAGCAGGTTGAGGTGGAAGAGCCAGAGGAGTGCTCCCTTGGGTAACGTGGGTGGACTGCGTGGAAGACTGACTGGTGGACAAATTACTTGAAGCATTGTCCGCAATCCACGACATCAGCTGTTTGCACTGTTGTGGTTTCAACAGTCCTCTACCACGTGTCCCTGTAAGTTGAGACATGAAGCTAGGGAGTGTAGCTCTGCGGCGTTCCCCTGCTCCCTCATCAGCAGGTACTGTCTCACCCTGCCCAGGACCAAGGCCTATGCCCCCTGCAGTAATTGAATGCCCACGCCCACGCCCTCGTCCTCGACCCTTAGCCATGGGGTTCAACATTTACTGTATATAAGTGTATTATATTAAAAAAAAATGGGCCTACTGTACTGAAACCCACAAACTTGTTCAATCTGAACAAGAAAATATATAGGTGGATAAGTTAGAGCAAAATTACGTATGTTATTACGTACCGTGCAGTATGGAGCAATTACACTGAAACTATTAGATTAGGCAGACTTGGTTTGCTTAAGTGCAACCCAGACAAATGTCGCACAGAGATTTTTGTAATGTAGCTGTATCAGTGAGAGCAAAAGACCTTTTTTAATTAAGTGACGTACAGAATGTGTCACCTGGACAGAAAATACGGATTGTGCTTTGTATATAGGTGGATAAGTTAGAGCTAAATTACGTATGTTATTACGTACCGTGCAGTATGGAGCAATTACACGGAAACTATTAGATTAGGCAGACTTGGTCTGCTTAAGTGCAACCCAGACAAATGTCGCACAGAGATTTTTGTAATGTAGCTGTATCAGTGAGAGCAAAAGACCTTTTTTAATTACGTGACGTACAGAATGTGTCACCTGGACAGAAAATACGGATTGTGGTTTGTGGTGACTGGACAGCTGAACTGTGACACACAGAATGGTTCCACACAGCTGTATGAAATGGATTTGTATCACTGAGATAAAACAACAAAAAAACTTTTTTATTTTTTTATTTTTTTTATTTTTTATATATATATATATATTTTTTTTAACGTGATGTGCAGAAACTATCAGAGAGCAAACTCAGCCCCTGCTGACTATGGCTATTTTGACTGCAACCCAGACAAATGTTGCACAGAGATTTTTGTAATGTAGCTGTATCAGTGAGAGCAAAAGACCTTTTTTAATTACGTGACATACAGAATGTGTCACCTGAACAGAAAATATGGATTGTGTTTTGTATATAGGTGGATAACTTAGAGCTAAATTACGTATGTTATTACGTACCGTGCAGTATGGAGCAATTACACTGAAACTATTAGATTAGGCAGACTTGGTCTGCTTAAGTGCAACCCAGACAAATGTCGCACAGAGATTTTTGTAATGTAGCTGTATCAGTGAGAGCAAAAGACCTTTTTTAATTAAGTGACGTACAGAATGGGTCACCTGGACAGAAAATACGGATTATGGTTTGTGGTGACTGGACAGCTGGACATATATATATATATTTTTTTTTTTAACGTGACGTGCAGAAACTATCAGAGAGCAAACTCAGCCCCTGCTGACTGTGGCTATTTTGACTGCAACCCAGACAAATGTCGCACAGAGATTTTTGTAATGTAGCTGTATCAGTAAGAGCAAAAGACCTTTTTCAATTACATGATGTACAGAATGTGTCACCTGGACAGAAAATACGGAGTGTGGTTTGTGGTGAGTGGACAGCTGAACTGTGACAAACAGAATGGTTCCACACAGCTGTATGAAATGGATTTTTATCACTGAGATAAAACAACAAAAAAACTATTTTTTTATATTTTATTTTTTTTATATTTTTTTTTAACGTGACTTGCAGAAGCTATCAGAGAGCAAACTCAGCCCCTTCTGACTATGGCTATGTTGACTGCAACCCAGACAAATGTCGCACAGAGATTTTTCTAATGTAGCTGTATCAGTGAAAGCAAAAGACCGTATTTGATTACGTGACGTACAGTATGGGTCACCTGGACAGAAAATACGGATTGTGGTTTGTGGTGAGTGGAACAGTGTAACCAGCAAATCACCCCCACACCATCACACCTCCTCCTCCATGCTTCACGGTGGGAACCAGGCATGTAGAGTCCATCCGTTCGCCTTTTCTGCGTCGCACAAAGACACGGTCGTTGGAACCAAAGATCTCAAATTTGGACTCATCAGACCAAAGCACAGATTTCCACTGGTCTAATGTCCATTCCTTGTGTTCTTTAGCCCAAACAAGTCTCTACCGTGTTTCCCCGAAAATAAGACCTATCCCTAAAATAAGCCCTAGTGCTATTTTACCTTGTTTTTGGAGTAGGCTTAAAATATAAGCCCTACTCCAAAAATAAGCCCTATCTACGTTACCGTATTTTTCGCTTTATAAAAGACGCACTTTTTTCCCCAAAAAAGTAGGGGGAAAATTGCAGTGCGTGTTATAAAGCGAATACAAGTGAGCGCTTCCATGATGGAAGCGCTCACTTGTATATTTTCGCTGCCGGCACCCTATCAGACCTCAGATCAGCCTACCCTGCCCCATAGTAATAAAATAAAAAACTCCTCTTACCTGTCCTGCGCCGTGGCTTTGCTCCGGGTCCGGCGCTCCACAGGATTCCAGGGCCAGCGCTGCACTGTCCTGACCGCGTACAGCGTCAGGACATAGTGCGCGCACTATTACCTGACGCTGCACGCAGTCAGATGACAGTGCAGCGCCGGCCTCAGAAGCCTGAGGAGCGCCGGACCCGGAGCGGAGCCGCGGCGCAGGACAGGTAAGAGGAGTTTTTTATTTTATTGTTATGGGGCTGGGTGGGCCGGTCTGAGGTCTGATGGGGGCACGCTGATCAAAGGTCTGAAGGGGGCACAGTGAGCTGATCGGGGGTCTGATGGGGGCACAGTGGGCTGATCGGGGGTCTGATGGGGGCATGCTGATCTGAGGTCTGAAGGGGGCACAGTGGGCTGATCGGGGGTCTGATGGGGGCACACTTTAAACCGTGTTTCCCTGAAAATAAGACCTATCCCGAAAATAAGCCCTAACGCTTTTTTTGGAGGAAAAAAATAATAAGACACTGTCTTATTTTCGGGGAAACACGGTAGCAGTGGTTTCCTAGCAGCTATTTTACCATGAAGGTAAAAAATAAACAGTTGTTGTAGAGATGTGTCTGCTGCTAGAACTCTGTGTGGCATTGACCTGGTCTCTAATCTGAGCTGCTGTTAACCTGCAATTTCTGAGGCTGGTGACTCGGATGAACTTATAATCCGCAGCAGAGGTGACTCTTGGTCTTCCTTTCCTGGGGCGGTCCTCATGTGAGTCAGTTTCTTTGTAGCGCTTGATGATTTTTGCGACTGCACTTGGGGACACTTTCAAAGTTTTCCCAATTTTTCGGACTGACTGACCTTCATTTCTTAAAGTAATGATGGCCACTCATTTTTCTTTACTTAACTGCTTTTTTCTTGCCATAATAAAATTCTTACAGTCTATTCAGTAGGACTATCAGCTATGTATCCACCTGACATCTTCCCAACACAACTCATGATCCCAACCCCATTTATAAGGCAAGAAATCCCACTTATTAAACTTGACAGGGCACACCTGTGAAGTGAAAACCATTTCAGGTGACGACCTCTTGAAGCTCATCAAGAGAATGCCAAGAGTGTGCAAAGCAGTAAACAAAGCAAAAAGTGGCTACTTTGAAGAACCTAGAATATAAGACATATTTTCAGTTGTTTCACACTTTTTTGTAGTATATAGTTCCACATGTGTTAATTCATAGTTTTCATTCCTTCAGTGTGAATCTACAATTTTCACAGTCATGAAAATACAGAAAACTCTTTGAATGAGGTGTTTCCAAACTTTTGGTCTGTACTGTATATCTCTTTATTTTTATGACTAAATACTGTACCCTTTGTGCATTAAATCCTAAAACTTTAATTGTTTGCTTTGCTACCCTAATGGGCCCAGGCTTCTCTAATAGAGTATAAGTGTGGCTTGTCCTAATGCTTGTCTGCTTGTAAACAGAATGCGTATTCAAGTTTAAGTGGAAGCAAGCCTGTATCTGGAATTCATGGACTGTGTTGGGCGGTGAGTAATGCTCAATTACTGACAAGTGGAAGGTAAGTTAAAGACTGAAATACTGTAGGATTTCTACAGAATGCCTTTTGCTAAACATTGCATTTTTCTAAAAAAAATACCATATGTGAAACTACCCTTATGTACTTTGTTTATAAGTAGTTGATTTCTATCTAGAATACATAATTATATGGGTACATTCTATTTATTTATTAAAGTTATTGATACTAAACTTACATTCTAACAAATCTCCAAATATAAACAACCATAAACTTTTTAAACTTGTGGAAAATGCATAAAAAGTGAAAGTGGCTTTCTAGTTACTGAACTTGTAAACTGGAAAGAGCCTTTTAATCATTATGCTTCACTGACTTGGCCAAACGAGACTTTAAATGTGTTGAGTTCCTTTAATAATTGCTTGATCTTCACTGATTTTCTTTAGTTCACCTCTATTAATTTCATTATTTTTCATAAAACTTATTCAACAGACTGAAAAGTAATTAACTTTAATAGCTATACAGTGCAATGGGAAGCCAGTATGAGGGTTGATACTGCAATGCTGATAAAAGCAGAAGATACAATTGCACATTAATTAGGCGCAAGCAAACAACCTCCTAAATAGCTCATGTTCTGATTCCCAAAATGACAACAAAAAGATATAAGAGCCAGATGTTACACTATTGTCTCTAGCCAACATAACAAACATAAGCACTAAAAATAAGCCTCAATAGGGCAATATGTTTTATCTTCTTGGTTTTTGTGGGCATGAAAAGAAAAGTGGGAGTTTGGTAAGAAATGATGCAACCTGCAATTTTTAATTTTTTAGTGTATAATTGGGCTTTTGTTCACTAAAATGATCATACATACTAATTGAATAGAATCAGTTCAACTCTTGGCAAATTAAAACTTTTTATGGAATTCTTAAGTAATGATTATTACCAAACATGCAAACTTCATACAGATGTTGCATTTAAAGGAAACCTGTTAGCACCTTTATGCTGCCCTCTGAGGGCAGTATAAATTAGTAAGAGACAGCATGTCACTCATGTGCATATGTTTTAGTTTTTATTCATTGTAGAATGATATGAGCGGTGTGTCGGAAGTCTGATATATTCATTATACTCCATACAAATAATCGCTGATTGACTGCTTTTTCTATTTTACTGTGCATAGGGAGAAATCTGTCAATCAGCCGCTAAGGGAGCTTGGCTCTCTTAAAAAGGATATTAGAGAAATAGAAAAAATGGGAGTTAAAGTAGTGGGTGGAATACGGACACAACGGGCGCCAAAGGAGTGGTATAGTGTCAAAAGAAGTGATGTAGGTGGGTTTATCAAGAGGGGCGAGGATCAAGGAAAAAGGAGATGGCAGCAGCCCACTAAGAAAAGTGATGGTCACAGATATGTACCGCAAGAAAATATTATCAAAAAGATATTGTGGGGCGCCATTCTATTTCCCAGACATGGGTAAAAGTAACATATAATGAAATAAAAGATAATGATATTAAAATGATGACAGTACTAATAATATACTGTAAATCATATAAGAACAGTGGACTATGCCCAATAAGATCAATGTGCTTAAGATCCAAATCAATGTATTTAAGAAGGATGTATAACTTACTTCACCAGGGAGGGGGCTGGCGGGATAAGCACAAAACACATGGATATTTTTCACTCACACGCTCCATATGTGTTCCACTGTTGGAATGCACCACTACTTCCGGTCCGTACACTCAGGTAACCGGAAGTAACTCAATATTGAATCTTTATTTGGCACGCGAATACCCACAAGAAGATCTAACTGCTTCTCTCTCTCTCTCTCTCTCTCTCTCTCTATATATATATATATATATATATATATATATATATATATACATATATATGCAAGTGTCTGTATTTATGTGTACATTTTATTTTATTGTGCTCCTGATGAAGGGGATGCTTACCAATTCCCTGAAACGCGCTGAGCTTCATTGAATAAAAGATACCTACCACTACAGGAGTCCTCTGGTTTTCCATCTGAAAGGACGTGGTGTATCTACTACTCTATAGGAGACCTCGGCGAGGCAAGGATAGGGGACGGGTGTTTTGTGCTTATCCTGCCACCCCCCTCCCTGGTGAAGTAAGTTATACATCCTTCTTAAATACATTGATTTTGATCTTAAGCACAATGATCTTATTGGGCATAGTCCACTGTTCTTATATGATTTACAGTATATTATTAGTACTGTCATAATTTTTAATACCCATGTCTGGGAAATAGACTGGCGCCCCACAATATCTTTCTGATAATATTGAAAAGGATATAGGATTCTTGACTCAGAGCACTGGAATTATGCTGGAATGAATAACATGCAAGTTTAACACAAGTAAAACATATACAGTACCTTGCGAAAGCATTTGGCCCCCTGGAACTTTTCAACCTTTTGCCACATTTCAGGCTTCAAACAAGATATAACAATTTTAATTTTTGGTGAAGAATCAGCAACAAGTGAGTCACAATTGTGAAGTGTAACGAAATTTATTGGATCATTTAAATTTTTTTTTTGTAATAATAAAACTGAAAAGTGGGGTATGCAAAATTATTTGGCCCATTTACTTTCAGTTCAGCAAACTCACTCCAGAAGTTCATTGAGAATCTCTGAATGATCCAATGTTGTCCTAAATGACTGATGAAGATAAATAGAATCCACCTGTGTGTAATCAAGTCTCCATATAAATGCACCTGCTCTGTGATAGTCTTAGGGTTCTGTTTAAAGCACAGAGAGCATCATGAAGGCCAAGGAACACACCAGGCAGGTCCGTGATACTGTTGTGGAGAAGTTTAAAGCCGGATTTGGATACCAAAAGATTTCCCAAGCTTTAAACATCCCAAGGAGCACTGTGCAAGATATCATATTGAAATGGAAGGAGTATCAGACCACTGCAAATCTACAAAGAACCGGCCGTCCCTCTAAACTTTCATCTCAAACAAGGAGAAGACTGATCAGAGATGCAGCCAAGTGGCCCATGATCACTCTGGATGAACTGCAGAGATCTACAGCTGAGGTGGGAGAGTCTGTCCATAGGACAACAATCAGTCCAACACTTCACAAATCTGGCCTTTATGGAAGAGTGGCAAGAAGAAAGCCATTTCTCTAAGATATCCATAAAAAGTCTTGTTTACAGTTTGCCACAAGCCACCTTGGAGACACACCAAACATGTGGAAGAAGGTGCTCTGGACAGATCAAACCAAAATCAAACTTTTTGCAAACAATGCAAAACGATATGTTTGGCATAAAAGCAACACAGCTTATCACCGTGAACACACCATCCCCACTGTCAAACATGGTGGTGGCAGCATCATGGTTTGGGCCTGCTTTTCATCAGCAGGGACAGGGAAGGTGGTTAAAATTGATGGGATGATGGATGGAGCCAAATACAGGACCATTCTGGTTGAAAACCTGTTAGAGTCTGCAAAAGACCTTAGACTAGGACGGAGATTTATCTTCCAACAAGACAATGATCCCAAACATAAAGCAAAATCTACAATGGAATGGTTCAAAAATAAACATATCCAGGTCTTAGAATGGCCAAGTCAAAGTCCAGACTTGAATCCAATTGAGAATATGTGGAAAGAGCTGAAAACTGTTGTTCACAAACGCTCTCCCTCCATCCTCAAAGAGCTCAAGCTGTTTTGCAAGGAAGAATGGGCAAGAATTTCAGTCTCTAGATGTGAAAAACTGATAGAGATATACCCCAAGCGACTTGCAGCTGTAATCGCAGCAAAAGGTGGCGCAACAAAGTATTAATGCAAGGGGGCCGAATAATTTTGCATGCCCCACTTTTTAGTTTTATTATTACAAAAAAAGTTTAAATGATCCAATAAATTTCATTCCACTTCACAATTGTGACCCACTTGTTGTTGATTCTTCACCAAAAATTTAAAATTTATATCTTTTTGTTTGAAGCCTGAAATGTGGCAAAAGGTTGAAAAGTTCCAGGGGGCCGAATACTTTCGCAAGGCACTGTAAACACACCAAAATCAGCATGTGTCTTAAAGAGGGCAGCAAAAAGAGTCTGGCAGGTTCCCTTTAAAGGGGTATTCTCATTTCATTAAATGCATTTTGTTCATCTCCTTTGCTGATTTTATGAATCTTTCTAAATAGTCTTCTTTATCAGAAATTAGTCCTTGTTATAGAAAATCCTCCCCCACTGACCCCTTGTTTACCTTTGAGCTCCCTGGGTTACGGCCACCACTGCTCAGATAAGGCAGTGGGCCGTGCATGCGCAGTAGAGGTTTATTTTTCCCCCGGCTCATTTGCATTAGGAGCTCGGGTGCGCGCAAGCCGCCGGCCCTTGTATCGCCGCGCGTGCGCAGTAGCTAATTTCTCCCTGCGCTCGCATACAGCTCTGTATGCGAGCGCAGGGAGAAATTATGCAAGCGCAGACATCGCAGAGGAGACGAGGGAGAAGCCAGCATCCAGAGAGAGCCGCATCTTCCACAGGTAAGTATTAAAAAAAAAAAACTGCTCCACTATATACACCAACGATTTCCCCATGAAAAATTATAAATTAGATATAAGATAATTATATAGCTATAGCTATATACATTTCCACTGATACCACCAATGATATACTTCAGGCCAAAGTAATTATTATAATGATTAGATATAATTATATATTTATAATATATTAAACAAATAATATATATATATATATATATATATATATATATATATATATATATATAAATATATATATATATATATATATATATATATATATATTTATATATTTATTTTTAGAGAGAGAGATTTTCTAATTTAAAAAAAAAAAATTGCACTATACCCACCAATGATTTGTTGAATGCTAAAGGTGATTATTTATTTAATATTTTATATTCTAAGGAAATATATAACTATGAAAGTGGCTATGTTTTGAATATATTGGCGATATATAACCCTGGGGACATGATATATAGGTGATATCTAACCATGGGGACATGATTATATTGGTGATATATAACCCTGTGGACATTATATATTGGTGCGATATAACCCTGTGGACATTATATATTGGTGTGATATAATCGTGGGGACATGATATATTGGTGATATATAACCCTGTGGACATTATATATTGGTGCGATATAACCGTGGGGACATGATATGTTGGTGCAGTATAAAACCCTGGGGACATGATATATTGGTGCGATATAACCGTGGGGACATGATATATTGGTGTGATATAACCATGTGGACATGATATATTGGTGCGATATAACCGTGGGGACATGATATATTGGTGTGATATAACCGTGGGGACATGATATATTGGTGCGATATAACCGTGGGGACATGATATATTGGTGCAGTATAAAACCCTGGGGACATGATATATTGGTGTGATATAACCGTGGGGACATGATATATTGGTGTGATATAACCGTGGGGACATGATATATTGGTGCGATATAACCATGGGGACATGATTATTTTGGTGATATATAACCCTGTGTACATTATATATTGGTGCAACATAACCCTGTGGACATTATTTATTGAGTGATATAACTGTGGGGACATGATATATTGTTGCGATATAACCCTGTGGACATTATATATTGGTGATATATAACCCTGTGGACATTATATATTGGTGCAATATAACCCTGGGGACATGATATATTGGTGATATATAACCCTGTGGACATTATATATTGGTGCGATATAACTGTGGGGACATGATATATTGGTGTGATATAACCCTGTGGACATGAATCTGGGGGAAGGCATTATATAATGCAGAGACATAGAGGAGCACATATTGTTTTTCTAGGGGCCCTGGTATTTATTTTAGTAATTTTTTTTTTAAAATACATTCCACTGGTGGACAGTATGCTGTGGAAGGAGATTTGAGGATGTTGAATAGAGGACACAATGAAATGGAGTGTCTGGAGGTGGGGGTGGTGGAATATACAATGCTAAGACACTGTGGAGCACATTATTTATTTGGAGATGAACTAATTTATTTTTTAACAAGAGTGACAATGGAGGAAGACGATTGTGGTGTGAAGGGACACTGGGCGGGGTGGTGGACAGTATGCTGTGGAATGAGGGGGAATGGAGGACATCTTGAAATAGATGGACACTGAGGAATACAATGTAATGTAGAGTAACACTGGGGAGGAGAATATGTATAGCAGGAAAACCAGGGATGAGATTGTAAATAGGGTTGTCACGATACCAGAATTTTTAGTTCGATACCGATACGTACAAAAGTATCACGATACTCGATACTGATATGATACCTCGTCAAAATAAATAAGAACCTAAAAAATTCTGGACATTTTTAGAGCAAAAACTGTTCCCCCCAAGGACCTTGCTTGTGACCCTGCCCCTTACCCCTTATCTGTGCGCCACTGGCCCTTTTCAGTGTAGCCCCTAGCCTTATCTTGGTCCCCCAGGCCTTGTTTGCACAGGTGTACTGTGATATCACTGTGCTTATTATCCCTGGACTGTGACATTGCAGTGTTTATTATCCCTGTACTGTGACATCACTGTGTTTATTATCCCTGTACAGTGACATCACTGTGTGTATTATCCCTGGACTGTGACATCGCAGTGTTTAATATCCCTGTACTGTGACATCACTGTGTTTATTATCTCTGTACGGTGACATCACTGTGTTTATTATCCCTGTACTGTGACATCACTGTGTTTATTATCCCTGTACAGTGACATCGCTGTGTTTATTATCCCTGTACAGTGACATCACTGTGTTTATTATCTCTGTACAGTGACATCACTGTGTTTATTATCCCCGTACAGTGACATCGCTGTGTGTATTATCCCAGTGCAGGAAGAGGTAAGTGGTCTGTGTTTGTGTGTTTGTTTTCTATTTTTCAGGGTCGTGAATGCAGAGGACTACGTCGGATTCGGTGGACTACGTCGGACCAGCTTTTTTTTAATTATTTTTTTTTATAAAATGGTCAAACAGGGGTCTGGGGGAGTGTTTATTTCAATAAAATGTTTTATACTTGTGTGTGTGTATTTTTTTTTACAATACTACAGTTTTAGTAATTACGGCTATCTACAGACGGCCCTGATTACTAATACTGGGCTTAGTGCTTGCTGGTATGGCAGGCCAGCACTAACCCCAACATCTATTACCTCGGCACCCACCGCCACCAGGGGTGCCGGGAAGAGCCGGGTACCCGCAGGACCAGACCTTCTAAATTGAGGGTCTGGCTCTGGGGCGGCTGCAGGCTGGTACAATTAGGCTGGGAAGGGCCAATAACCGTGTCCCTTCCCACCCTGGTAGTGCCAGGCTGCCGCTGCTGGTTGTATCTGGCTGGAGAAGGAAAAAAGGGGGGTCCCCCAGACCCCTGTTTGACCATTTTATTAAAAAAAAAAAAAAAAAAAAAAAAAAAAGCTGGTTCGACGTAGTCCACCAAATCCGACGTAGTCCTCTGCCTTCACGACCCTGAAAAATAGAAAACAAACACACAAACACAGACCACTTACCTCTTCCTGCACTGGGATAATACACACAGCGATGTCACTGTACAGGGATAATAAACACAGTGATGTCACCGTACAGGGATAATAAACACAGCAATGTCACAGTACAGGGATAATAAACACAGTGATGTCACAGTACAGGATAATAAACAGTGATGTCACGGTACAGGGATAATAAACACAGCGATGTCACAGTACAGGAATAATAAACACAGTGATGTCACAGTACAGGAATAATAAACACAGTGATGTCACTGTACAGACATAATAAACACAGTGATGTCACCGTACAGGGATAATAAACCTCAGATCAACACATTGTGCCCCCATCAGACCTCAGGTCAGCGTCTTGTGCCCCCATCAGACCTCAGGTCAGCGTCTTGTGCCCCCATCAGACCTCAGATCAACACAATGTGCCCCCATCAGAGCTCAGGTCAGCGTCTTTTCCCCCCATCAGACCTCAGATCAACACAATGTGCCCCCATCAGACCTCAGGTCAGTGTCTTGTGCCCCCATCAGACCTCAGGTCAGTGTCTTGTGCCCCCATCAGAGCTCAGACCAGGGTCTTGTGCCCCCCCTCAGACCAGCGTCTTGTGCCCCCCCTCAGACCAGCGTCTTGTGCCCCCCCTCAGACCAGCGTCTTGTGCCCCCCCTCAGACCAGCGTCTTGTGCTGCATCAGGTCACAGTGCGCGCCGGCAGGGAAGACAGTGGAGCGCGGAACCTGATGGCAGCGGCAGCGCAGAACAGGTAAGTATGCTTTTTTAAAGTGGCTGGGTGGGCTGATCTGAGGGGGGCGCGGGGCCCCCCATGAAATCTTTGGAGCCGGGGCCTGGAGCAGTAGCTCCAGATGCTCCAATTATAATCCAGCCCTGGCTGCGCCCCCCTCCAGATGGCGCCCTAGGCGGTCGCCTCCCCCGCCTACCCCTAGTCCAGGCCCTGGGTAGCAGTTCAGGCACAGTGTGAGAGAGAAAGACAGATGTAGCAGAGCTGTATGGGTAGCAGTTCAGTCACAGTGTGAGAGAAAGACAGATGTAGCAGAGCTGTATGGGTAGCAGTTCAGTCACAGTGTGAGAGAAAGACAGATGTAGCAGAGCTGTATGGGTAGCAGTTCAGTCACAGTGTGAGAGAAAGACAGATGTAGCAGAGCTGAGTTAGAAGTTGCTTAGCTATTGGGGGAGGTGAAGACAGATGTAGCAGAGCTGTATAGGTAGCGGTTCATCCAAAGTGTGAGAGAAAGACAGATGTAGCAGAGCTGTATGGGTAGCAGTTCAGGCACAGTGTGAGAGAGAAAGACAGATGTAGCAGAGCTGTATGGGTAGCAGTTCAGTCACAGTGTGAGAGGGAAAGACAGATGTAGCAAAGCTGAGTTAGAAGTTGCTTAGCTATTGGGGGAGGTGAAGACAGATGTAGCAGAGCTGTATGGGTAGCAGTTCAGTCACAGTGTGAGAGGGAAAGACAGATGTAGCAGAGCTGTATGGGTAGCAGTTCAGGCACAGTGTGAGAGAGAAAGACAGATGTAGCAGAGCTGTATGGGTAGCAGTTCAGTCACAGTGTGAGAGAAAGGCAGATGTAGCAGAGCTGAGTTAGAAGTTGCTTAGCTATTGGGGGAGGTGAAGACAGATGTAGCAGAGCTGTATAGGTAGCGGTTCATCCAAAGTGTGAGAGAAAGACAGATGTAGCAGAGCTGTATGGGTAGCAGTTCAGGCAAAGTGTGAGAGAGAAAGACAGATGTAGCAGAGCTGTATGGGTAGCTGTTCAGTCACAGTGTGAGAGGGAAAGACAGATGTAGCAAAGCTGAGTTAGAAGTTGCTTAGCTATTGGGGGAGGTGAAGACAGATGTAGCAGAGCTGTATGGGTAGCAGTTCAGGCACAGTGTGAGAGAGAAGGACAGATGTAGCAGAGCTGTATGGGTAGCAGTTCAGGCACAGTGTGAGAGAGAAGGACAGATGTAGCAAAGCTGTATAGGTTGCGGTTCAGGCACAGTGTGAGAGGGAAAGACAGATGTAGCAGAGCTGAGTTAGAAGTTGCTTAGCTATTGGGGGAGATGAGGATAGATGTAGCAGTGCTGTATAGGAAGCTGTTGAGCAAAAGAGCTAGAGGGGATTGGTGAGGGATGATATAGCAGACCTGTATATGCATCTACATATATATATATATATATATATATATATATATATATATATATATATAGTCAAAAGTGTATAAACAACTGCAGTAGATCTATAATGTAAACAAATCTGCATCAGTGCTGGTGGTTGGGGGATGATAATATTTTATGTGAGGCAATAGCACAGATAATTAGGTTACTAGCTAACATGCTATGGGGACAATGTACAATAGTAAATTATTGTTTTTATGGTAAGAATGGGCTTGTAAAAGATAAAACATGCTTTGTGTGTAAAACTATATTAGAATGCAGGACAGCCACTAGTTACTGTCTGCTTAGCTCACTTTGGCGTGAGGATCACTTTGAGTGAGGATTCCACAGCAGGAGAGATAAGCTTCACAAACACTGCAGGCTGATGACTCATACTATCCACATGAACGAGCATGCAAGGACTGAGCTCTCAGTGTGATGTCATCAGGAGGCGTGGCAGCCCTTCACTCAAACTGCCTAAGCCCGCCCAGCCTTAGAAGCAGGAAACCAGGAAGTGAACTGCAGAGCTGGCTGCTGGTGAGGCTGAAATAGCAAGATGAGAATACCCCTTTAACAACAGATAGCCATGATAATTACTGTGCCATCATGTAGCTTGTGTTATGCAATACCAGATGAATCATCTACAGCATAGTAGTGGTTATTTTGGTAATAAGGTTGCTGATTTCTTCAATACTGGACTCCTTAGAGGTACTTTGGGGAATATGTATTAAACTGAAACCTCAAAAAGCACATGTGATGGGTGTCTCATGGGAGGGGCCATTTGAATGTGAACAAAAAGATGGTTTTGGCTTATTTTTTATTAATTCATTCCAAAAAGTACAATATGTTTGTATTTATTTTGTATTTATAGCACTGAATTTAGTCTTTACTTAGCCTGTTCTGGACCGCTATAGAATTTTATACAGTTGAGTACATTTGATATTTATCTTTGCAAGGATATGCCTGAAGGTCCTAGAAGACATGTAAGCTACAGGAGCAGGGAACCTTTTGGCAGTGACAGGTGGACCAATAAGGAAAGCAGAGGTCTATGTCTTCTCCAATGTTATATACACAACCCCAGAAACAGGAGAAATCAGCTATAAATTTTTTAAAATGTTAATTTAATGTTAAAATGCCCCCCAAAGTATAAAAAAGACAAAACAAAATAATAGTAATAATAAAAAAGAATGACACCTGTAGCCCACAACATATCATCCACCGTAAACTATATATCTGCTATGCTAAAACAATTGTAACAGAAAGGGGACACAATTAAAAATGTATTTTAGATGCACCAAATCCAGAAAATTTTAAAATCTGACTGTTTTCCTGTTTTAATATTTTTCTTGATAAAACAAAAATACAATAAATGAAATAATAGAAATAAAGCCCCATGTATCATGGGAAAATATACATGCTAATTATTTAAATAAAAAAAAAAACATGCTATGGCTTTTCAATCTGTGAGTAATAAAAATGAAAAACAAAAATGTGTAAGGTCAGGAAGTGGGGTAAATAGCTTGATCTTGAACTGGTTAATTTATGATGGTCAAAGTATGAATATAACCAGTGTTCACAGTTTTTCTCTGTGGCTTATATTTAACTAATGTGCAGTTATTTTCTGTTGAAATATCTCAACAGACAACACTCAACAGTCAAAGTGCAACTGTTGTTTTAGTTTATTTTTCATATAATGTAGGGACAGTGATGTTAAATGTTTCTATTATATTTTATTTTCTTCTTAGCAAAGCTCTAACTTGAGCATTGCTAAGGGGAGCCTGTCTTCAGTCTTCAGTTTTACTAAGTGCTAAAGATGTCTTTGTGTAAAGTACAGAGATTTCCAGTCTGCTTCTTGTCACTACTCCAGTCTCTGAAGTATGCTCTATTACTGCCCATCATCTGCCTGACTGTTTACACACATGCATCTTTAGCGCTTAGTAAAACACTGAAGACAGGTTATTCTTAGCAATGCTCTATTAGAGGTTTTCTAAGAAGATATTTTATGCTGTTATTCTAGTACAAATAATTATCTGTCCCTAATAAAGTATATTACAGAAATGTTTAAAATCTCCACCCCTACACAAATTAAACTGAAACAACAATTAAACTTTAAAGGAATATTCTCATATTTCTTCTTTAAAAATATCCTTCATAAAAACTGTCCCAACTAGATCTGACTACTGGAAAAATTGATATAGAGGGTTGGTTCTATTTTGCTGCAGTTCTCTACCTGTAACTGTCACATGTTCTATCAGTAGATATGGCTGGTGGAACTGAGCATGTGCAACCACCTCAGTAATGTTACTGAGGTAGGTGAAGAAAAAAGGAAAATCATAAACAGCAGGCAGCACTATATTTGGCACATTTATTCTGAATAATTCTGTGGCTATAATACATTTTAGTTATGTACAATTACTGTACAAAAGTGTTTAGATCTAGATGCTGGTTTAAAAAATGAAGATTTTTTTTTGTGGGGTATCTCCTTTAAAAATTTCCAATCTTTTATTTCCTATGAGGACCATGGAAAGTTTTGTACTGCAGATATACTAACAACTTCTTGCTAATCTACTATACATAAGTTAGCAAGTGGTAGGTGGCACATGTACTGTAAGATAGTGTAATTGCTGGACTTGAATACTTGCTACTGACAATAGGTTATCAAGCTTTGTAGCAGCTAGAGATATTAGCCATGGCTAGCCCTGATACATCAGGAGTTATAGCACTTGGAAACAAGTCACAGTCGGGGATATATATATAGCCCAATCTCTGATGTAGAGCAGCTAGCAATGTGATCTTAATCTCGTTTTAAAGCTTAGGCTGTCAGCTACTGCATCTGAGCCTCCCTCCATTCAGGTAAGAAGTCAACCAGCCTAGAGGGAGAGAGGAAAGTCCAGTAGAGGGCATGCTGACAGGAAGCAGAAGAAGAAAACAGACAGAGTCTTCTGTCTCTCTGTCTAACTGTACATACCCCACATGGAAGATAACATGGATTTCCATTCATGGTATCAATCCACCTTCCCCCATCAATCAGGAGCATACTTATTATCTGGTTTTGACTTATGGTTGGATCTTTTTTTTTTTACTAGAAAAGGAGCGTGACGATGGGTGCTTGCTCATCTAATCACCTCTTAAAACAAACACACTACAAAGACACAAACATTAATAAAGTTTACATCTTACACTGTCCCTTTTATGTCCATACCCAATCTATAGAGTAAAATATGCAGACTGCATCTCTAGCTATACTCATTAAATAATGCAGTAATAGCAAGAACGATTATTACCACTGCAGAATCTAATATATTTCCAATAAATGAAAAAAAATTTCATCAGTCAGAAAATACATTTTCACTCATTTATTGTTGCCACAAATAATTGTACCTGTATTCAGTTGTCATTCAGGGACTTTTTATACCCACACTGTTAAGGAAACACTTGTAGCTCCAATGGTTTATCATAATTAGAATTATGACGCTAACTCTCTTTCTGATGAACTGCAGGAGGTTAAGATATTGTGTTCATAATACATGAGCAACAAAGCTCTGATATTATGTACTTCTAAAATTGACCTTAGTTAATGCATTATATTAGATGTAGAAATGTATATTTTTTTAAATTAGGATTACAGTTTATTAAGGGAGAGGGGAATTGTACACTATATAATTCCCAATACTTGAATGCAAACATTGGTTGGTGCATTCTTGTGGTCTTTTACAGATTACTGTTTTTTTTTTTTTTGCAGACTACTGTATTTTTCACTTTATAAGACACCCTTTTTTCCCCTCAATGTGTGTGTGTGGGGGGGAGGTGCGGAGGTCAGTGCATCTTATATACCGAATGAGCCGAAAATCATTGTAACCGGCACATTGTTTAGGTAGCCTGGACGTTGATGTGTGAGGTGGGAAGCGGCATTGAAGCATTCGGTGAAGCTAAATGCCGCCAGCCAATATGTTGTGGCTCCATAGCCAAGGAGGGAGAAGAGCCATTCACCTTTTCCACTGCTGCACTGCATGGTGCGCTGATTAGTGAGGAGAGCTAGAGGGAAACAATCCACCAGATTACTCACCTTGCTCCCACCTGGCTGCACACCACTGCTAAAGGAAGGCAGGGCGTTAATGACTCTGGCCCTCGATGGACTGTCTACTGTAGTTCCTGGGTAAGTTAAAACCAGAACATGAAGGGGGACACGAAGGGGAGCTCAGAGAGAGACCTGGACATTAAATGATTATAATCCCTCTCCTGAAGCACATGGTTATACTCTTAGGCATGAGGGGGTTTAGAGTTACACTTAATACAAACACTCTCAAAAGCTATACTGTGATTGGTCTGTGTTTATATTAAATGTGACTATAACCCCTACAGAATGTGGCTGCATTTCTATGGACAAGGGGGGGGGGGTTAAATCATATTTAATATAAACACAATATAAACACTTTTACAATTACAGTACAGTCTCTGGAGAGATTTTAAGAATGCATTCATGTACTGCAGGGCCTTGATACATTCCTATGGATGAGTTTGTTATTGTCACATAACAGTGCATCATCCGCAGATCTCCCATAACAGTGCATCATCCACAGATCCTCCATAACAGAGCATCATCTGCAGATCTCCTCATAACAGTACATCATCTACAGATCCCAAAACAGTGTGTCATCCACGAATCCCAACAGTGCATCATTTACAGATCCCTCATAACAGTGTCAACCCACAGATTCCCCATAACAGTGTCATCCATATATCCCCCATAACAGTGTGCCTTTTACAGATCCCCCATAACAGTGTCATCTACAGATCCTTCATAACAGTGCATTATCCACAGATCTCCCATAACAGTTAGTCTTCCACAGATCCCCCGTAGCAGTGTCACCTACACATCCCCATAAAAGTGTGTCATCCACAGATCCTCATTGGTATAAAAACAACCAAAGCACAGAATTTGGTTCAAAATATTTTCTTCCTCCAAAATCTAGGTGCGTCTTATCATCAGGTACATCTTATAAAGTGAAAAATACGGTATATTTTATTTATAATACAGGCTCTGCTTGAGTAAGCATTTTAGTCGCAAATTTGAATTTTTTACCCAGTTTTTTTTACATAACCACTCATGGTTGCTGCAAGGTTGCATGAAGGTGGTTGTGCATATTAATTTATTAGGTTATAATTTTATACGCAATATGCTATGCACTCTCAAAAAAAGTTTGTGCCACAAAACTGACTTATCATATTTCTTGTAAAATAAGATTCACTTTTTTCCTCCTTAAAGTGAGGGAAAAATGGCAGTGAATCTTATGAAGTGAATAATTTTGAGCACTTCCATTATAGAAGAGCTCACTAGTACACAATACGACCAGAGAGTAGAGATGAGCAAATCTATTCGTCGATTCGTTGATTCGTATCGAATCTTGGAATTTTTCAGCTGTGAAGCGAATCTGAATATTAGGTGATTTGCTCCGTTAAGATTCGAACGTGTTCCTAAGGCTTTCTACGCATTTGCTGCATACTTATCCGATAAATTGTACGCTAATGCTACGTATAAGTTACTCTATACCCTGTTGCTTACAAATACAAGTAATTAGCGAACTTTTACTGTTAGTTTTTTATTTGTGCACAAAAGCCGGGGGAAAAGCGGTCACCTGACCTAGTGGGCAGGGCTTGCTCTGATTGGCTCAGGCTCGGTAAGCCATTGACGCATCACTTCTGCTGTGATTGCTGAGATGAGCAGAAGCACTGTGTGTGAAGTTCTGTGACACTGAGACCTGTTATAGTTAAAATTGGGGTGTAATTGTTCAGGGAATCCATATTACACATCAGGGATACTGCAGGGCAAGTGCAGGGACAGTGCAGGGCTAGTAATAAATCAGGCAGGGAGAGAGATAGGGAGAGAGACAGGGACAAAGACCAGCTGCAGGGCCACAGAGTGAAGAGAAAAATGTCTGGAATGGATAAGCAAAAGAGGTTCAGTTCCAGCCAGACCTCGAGCTCTAAAAAAAGGGAGAAGGTGACACAGGGCAGCAGTGCCAAAGGACCTGTAGCCGGAGCTTCTACTTCTGTAATTCGTAATAGTTGGCCACTGTTCCACCAGGCTAACCCACCATGGAGACAAAATTGTAGTGGAGAAGAAAGTGGATGAGGTAGTGGAGTGGATGGCACGCTCATCTCAATCTCAGCCGGATGATCTGTCATCTGTTGATACAGTATCCCTATGTAGCCAGGGGTCAGACTCGTCCTGCTCCACCATTCCGCTCCAGCAAAGCCCGTCATTTTGTGCCACCTCTCGGGCTTCAGTGCTCCCTCCTAGTGGTGTCCCTTCTGCAATTTATAAAATAAAAGGTCACCGAATGCCTCTGCATAATCTGGCGGTTATAGAGGACAGCCTCCCTGAGAATTTCTTAGAGGTCAGTCAGAGTTTGGACTGCTTGGAATTGGAGGCTGGTGGGGAACAGCCTAATTTGCCGTCGGAAAAAAGTGGTGGGGAGGAGTCTGATGATGAATCTGATGTTAGAACGGAGGACCTGGGAGGCGGATCGGGCTGATGAGGAGGGTTTGATCTCCGAGGAGGAGGGTGGTAGTAGTAGTGGCAGCAGCAGAGGCGAGTTAGGCCCAAGGCCAGTCCTTCCTTGGGAACTAGCGAGACCCCAAGTATAGTGGGGCCGACACCAGGGTGTAAGTGTGCAAGGGCTACAAGCTTGGCCAGCTGTGGAGGGTGCACGTCTGGTGTGTGGAAGTATTTCACCACTCTGCCGGGGGACAGCAGTATGGCCACGTGTAATTTGTGTAAACAGAAATTGAGCCGTGGGAAAGCCACAAATGTTGGGACCACTGCTCTGTGGAACCATCTGAAGCGGCGTCATGCCGGCAATTTAGAGCAGCCTATTAATACTGAAGAGCTGGTTACTTCTCCTGGGGTCCCTTCTGTCAGGCAGGCCGGATCCATGGCCGTACCTCAGCCCTGTATCCAGGGGTGTAACTAGTACATACACCTCATCGCCAACTGCGTGCATGTCTCCACCTCCTCTTATTCGGCAGCCGTCCATTGCCGAGTGCAAGGCCAGGAAGCAGTTTTACACCACAAGTAATCCAACAGTGCGCAAACTGAATAGTCACCTGACAAGGTTGCTGGCTGTGCAGTCTCTGCCGTACCAGCTGGCAGACTGCCCAGCTTTTAGGGAGCTAATGGCTTGCGCTCAGCCACACTGGCAGGTCCCTAGCTGGCATTTTTTCTCCAAAAAAGCTATCCCCGCCCTTTACTCCCACGTGGCTGACAATATAGGACGCTCCCTGCAGCTGTCTCTCTGCAGCACCGTTCACGTCACAGTGGACACCTGGAGCAGTGTTTACGGCCAGGGGCAATACATGTCCTTTACTGTCCACTGGCTGAATGTATTTAGTGGCAACTAGTCAGGAACACACCAGCAACCGGGCCAATTGCTGTTGGTGCCTCCACGGGCTTTCCAACCAGGATTGCAGCAGACCACCCAACAACTATCTGCTTATGCCTCCACAGGCAGTCCGCCTGCTGGAGCATCAGGGCAGAGAGTTAACTCCCCTCTTTCATATCATATGTGCCAGGTGAAACGCTGCCATGCAGTGTTAGACTTAGTTTGTCTTGGCAGTAGCAGCCACACAGACCAGCGCTTGCTGCATTACAGGAAGCAGCAAATAGCACACTGGCTGTCTCCACTCCAGCTGGAAGTGGGCAAGGTAATGAGTGACAATGGGACAAATATAGTGGCAGCACTAAACTTAGGTCAATTCACGCATGCTCCCTGTATGGCACATGTCCTAAATCTAGTGGTGCAGAGATTTCTCAAAACATTCACTGGCCTGTGCACAGTGCTGGCAAAGTCGCGGAAGCTTTGCACTCATTTGAGCCATTCATATCTATCTCGCCACGCTCTGCTGGAACTGCAGCGACAAAATGGTCTTCCACCACAACGCTTAATAGGTGACGTGCCGACCCGGTGGAATTCCACTCTTCATATGTTGCAGCGGCTCCTTGAGCAGCGTAGAGCAGTGGACAATTTTGTCCAGCGGCAGCTAGAATCTTCCACCATAGGGAGCAGGTGCGGCTTTGATTTCCGGCAGAGGAGGCTGGTCCGAGATGCCTGCACTGTTCTAACACCCTTTGAAGAAGCGACAAAAGTGGTCAGCCGGGACAGCTGCGGTGTGAACTACGTCATTTCACTAATATTTGTGCTGGAAAAGACACTCACGCTCATGCAGCAGGGGGCAATGGGGGAAGGAAATCCTGGCCATCTGTCTGCATGCCATGCTGTAACTGTAGGGGAGCCCCAACGCCAAAGTTCCCTTGCGGAGCAGGAGGAGGATGAGGATGAGGAGCTTCAGTTAGAGGAGGAGGGGGGAGGAGGATTTTAATGAGGATGACGATGTTGACCAGGAGTAGGAGACACAGCTGGAGGGTTTGGAGGCTGACGATGATGAGACTTTCAGGGACACTGAAGTGTCCCTGAGAGAGGCTGCGATGGAAAGAACTGGCTCCTCGGGCACGCTGGCCAAGATAGCAAGCTGTATGCTCACATGCTTATGGAGCGACAGGCATATCCTAAAAATAAGACAGACAGACGAATACTGGCTGGCGATGCTTCTGGACCCGCGATATCAATCCAACATGGGGGATTGTTTTCCTCCACCGGAAAGGGTGGAGAAATTAGCATAATTGCGGGAGAAGCTATGTAGTAACCTGGCCACAGGTTTCAGCCAGCCCCAGCCTGCTGCCAGCGTGTCTGAGAAGGAGGTCCGGCTGAGTCATCCATCTCCTGCCACAACCAGCAGCAGACAGTTAAGCCTAATTAGTATGATGCAGCAATTTTTGTCTGCCTCCCAACAGCTGCAGCCAAGGGAACAGGCCCAGATCAGCCGCTTCAATGAGCAGGTTCAGGCATACCTGCAGTCTGGCTCACAAAGCCTCTTCTCAGACCCCTTGGATTTCTGGGCAGGCAGATTACAACAGTGGCTGGAACTGTTCCACTTTGCACTAGGGCTTCTTTCCTGCCTAGCCTCAAGTGTGATGTCAGAGAGGGTTTTTAGTGCCGCTTGGGGGGGGGGTAGGTGTGAAACCCAAAAGGACAAAATTGTCACCTGGCAGTGTTAAAAAAACACCTTTATAAAAATGAATAAAGGCTGGTGTATCTCTGAATTTCATATTCCTCTTGCTGAGGCTGCTGATTAGATCAGGCCTTGCAGGGCAGAATAGTCTCAGTGTCTTCCCACTGTTTCTGTCAGCCGGCCCATAACGTTACTGCCAAACGTCTTGTGTCATGTCATGGGCTGTGCAAATCTGAAGTCTCCAAACCAAAACCCTTTTAAAAACCAAACACTGTTGTCTACCTTCGCCTCCGTTTTCTACACTTAGCAGGAGAGTAGCTGTTGTTACTGTTACTAATAGTTCTATTTAGTATTCTTAAATTTGTTTTGGGGCCTCAGCCTTTACTCCCCCGGTCCAAAAAAAAAAAAAAATATATATATATATATATATATATATATATATATATAAAAAAGAAATTAAATTAAAAAATAAAATTTTTCACTCTCTGCTAATATACCCCGTCCCCTACTACTACTGGCCGGGGCAGCCATGAAAAGATCATATATAATTTTCATTGCCTATGTTACAAGGCAGAATGTACAGGCTTTTTGTCCAAACAAGCCAAGCCTTTTTCTTTTACTGTAAATTGTAATAAGTGAACCGGAGTTTGCGTCATTTATTAATACTTTGGCCGGCAGACACCGCTGTGTTCATTAGTACGGGAAAATGGCAGTGGGACAATTTTTTCAGTCTTTGGCTTAAACTTACATCCCTGTCTTCTTCACACTATGTCAGGAAGGTGTTAAAGGGTTAACAAAACACTCAAAACACAGGTTTTACAAGAATATTTTAGTAATAAATAATAACTTTTTACAAACAATAAATAATATAATAAACAAACAAAAAAAGGTTATGCCGTCCTTTGCCGACGTCTGGCCATCATCTCCTGCAGCTCTTGGTGCTCTAGCTGCAGGCCGCGAATAAGCCAGGAGGCAGCGTGGAGCCTGGTCCCGAAGCGGCGTAAGTCTTCCTCCACTTCAAAGTCAGTGGGGATATCTGTAGGGGTGGAAACAGTAATATAATTAGTATGATCGAGTAAAAGGGGTTGTCCCACGAAAAAAATTCTAAAATTTAAAACCAGAACCTGGATCAGAATACTTTAGCAATTGCATGTCATTATATATTTGGTATATGTACTGGAACGAGTTATTCAGCCACATGTATCTGTATTGAGCCTTTTTTTTTCTTTGAACTGCTCACTGAGAAGGCCACACATGGTCAGTTTGGGGTTTGTTTGTACTTACTGGACACCCATACTGAGCGGTCTTCCCATGGTCCAGGGGAAAACTCCTCCCTGATGGTTGGAGCTACAAAAGATAAAACAAAAATTTTGCTTATATTTTGATGACAGAAGGTCGGTCCACCCATTACACTTTATTTTATCTACCTTCTACCTCTGGAAGTTGGGCTGGTGGTGTTGGAGGGGTAGGTGGGGTCCTCTCTTGCTTGGATGGAGGAGGGTGAGAGGGGCTCCTCTGTGGTGCAGCAGCTGTCAAAAAAACATTAAATAATGGCATTACATTAAACTCTAATGAACAGTTGTAACTTCGGATGTTCATACATGGGAATAGTTTTGGGCTGGATTATCCCATTCCTAACCACTGGTGCTCTTATATCATTGCAGCTGCACTCCCACGTAGCTTGTATTTAAAATAAATTAAATATGTTTACACTTACTAGAAGCTGAAGGTACTGTAGGGACCCTCCGGCCTCGACGGTAACGTTGACCCTGGTGACGCCGTAGTTCACGATGCTCTGCATCATAAATCCGTACACAATTGTTATATGATGACTCTTTTTAATACTAACACTATACTACTATGAAGATATTATGGGTGAGAGGGGGACCATATCATATCCATTTTTTTCTTCTAAATAGGTATTTATCGCGAAAGATATTGTTATCGTCACAATAAATTTCTTAATATCGTTAACACGGTGCGGCGGGAATACTTTTGGTATCGCCCACTGACATTAGCTGCAGCATGAGCATGTATTTGAGTCTGTGTGTAGGAGGGCATATATCTAAGGGTACTTTCTTTCACACTAGTGCATTTGCCTGACACAAATGGGAGAACGGCCAGCACCATTAACAATAATGGGAGACGGCGCTGATGCGGCCGCTATTCGGCAAGAACGCCTGGAATTGGCAGGAAAATACTGCAGAACAGCCTACAGGATCACCACCACATATGTGAACGTAGCCTAAGGCGAATTACTGTGAAGGGGCACGTATCTGAGAATACCTTCACTTGTTTGGTTCGAGTTAGAGGCGTGGCCTAGCATGAAAGAAAATTACTGCAGCGCACTATGCATGTTGTCCTTCTATACTTTTTTCATTATTGGCACTCACTGCTGGTATATATACAATACAGTACACTAATTTTTTAACATGTTTTTACTTTTCAAATATTTTGTTACTCACCTAGTCGTATCTCTGCGCGGATCTCATTAAGCCACTCTGGGCATTTAAACTTCAGATCGGACCATTTGCGCTGGATTTGGCCCAGGGTCCACACAGTGTCGAAACGATGGCGCAAGCCTCAGATCACCTGCTGGATCACCTCCTTTTCATGCTGGTTTGGGTGGCGGTGTGTGCCATCGTAATCCTGCCGGTCCATCAGCCGGATCATGTATTTCAGCTCTGCAGGGCTAAATGATGAGGATCGCCTGGATGCCATTTTCAAAAATTTGCTCTGCCTCTGAGGAGTGCACGCCGCGGCCTCTCGTCGTGCATGCCTGTGTATTAGGTAATCGCTAGACAATAGTATGCTGAGGATTCGTACACAATTTGTACGCTCATGCGTACGTGTTCAAAGAATTAGCGTACCTTTTAAAACGGAACGTTCCTTATTAGTGCGTGAATGTTCGCTAAACGCCACATAATAACGTATATTTTGTACGCAAATTTAACGACTATATTAATCGAATATATAAATTTTATGAAAAGTTCGACGAATGTTCGGCGAATAAAATTTTGAATGATTCGCTCATCTATACCAGAGAGCAGTGAATAAAATGCTCCTTGTGCTGGTTGTACTCAACGTTCCATGGTATTCTTCTGCCGGCACCGCATGATGTCCTATGACTTCACATCACACAGTTTAAGTGTACACTATCACCTAATGCTATGCAATGTCAGGTTACAGAAGAGAGCACAGCGCCGGTAGAACAAGACAACGGAGTGGTGAGTGCAAGAAGGGTGGACTAGATCTGCGAGTGTGGAATAGGAGTCTGATCTAAGATCTGATGAAGAATGGAGGTCTCATCTGAGGTCTAATAAGGAATGGGGGTCTGATTTGAGGGGGTCTGATTTGAGATCTAATGAAGATTGGGGGGTCTGATCTCAGGTCTGATGAAAAATATATTTTTTTCTTATTTTCCTCCTGTAAAATTTAGGTGTGTCTTATGGCCATGTGCATCTTATGGTACGAGAAATATGATACATGTTTTGAATCCGATTTAATATGTTTCAGGCACTTTTTTTGTGCTATACTTGACAAAAGATGTGGTTTAGAGTGGAAAAGGCATGATTTATTATGCGCCAAAATTTTGGTAGAAAACTAGCAAAAAATAAGCCAACATGTCTAAAACGCATCATATATACAGCATGAGTCATTTTAATATTTTGCAATCTTTAGACTGTCTATTCTAGGTTTACACTGTCTAACTATTAGATAAGTCTGCCCAAATATGTTGTAAGCTGAATGAAAACACCTGAATGCACTGTAATGGCTGCCATTTGTTGTTGCTATCAAGATAAACTCAAAACTGGATGAACAGAATATTATAAATCTTCACACGCGAAAACTCAAAAACGTATATATTATCTTTATACTATCATCTGGGTCTTCTCTAAGGCAAACATTGTGAAGACGAAAGTAAAACATCATAATTACAAGTCTAAAATGTAATTACCCTTATTCTAAACTATACAGCCATTGTGAAACCATCAAACACAATTTTCCTTTGTACGTTTAGGAGACATTTCTGGTTTCATTCATTTGCCATGAAGTACTAGAATCTAAGAAGCATTAACTGCCTACTACTACTACTAAACAAAAAAATGGAGAACCTTTGCCTGCTCTGCAAGCGAGGAACTGTAATTTAACAGTTAATCTGGCAACATGCAATTAGGCATTCACTTGGCAATCAAAAACCATGACTATATTCCATGTTTGCATTCCTTTTCAAAGCCTGTAGTAGAGGGGCACTTACTCTGTCAAATCTGCTATAGTAATCAAAACATTGAAATTACTCTTTCCACACTAAATACATTGGAACTGGTTGTTTGATTAAATGTAGAGTAGAGAGTGCAATTTGCTAAATTACAAGTATTCTGAACATGTAAATATAGTTTAATTACTGCAATTAGAGAAGATTACTGGAGATTGGCAGATGGGAATGTAATGCTGTTTTAATTAGAGCTTTTAATGCACTGTAACATAAGCATAATATTAACCCTTTTAGCATGAGACTGTCCTTTAGAAAAAAAAAATTGAAGTCAATCTCTCTCATAACCCTAGACTGACATTTATAGAAAGGTAAGAACAGAATAGTTGGGGTTTTCATACTAGCTAAGATTTATTTTTATTTATTTTTGCTAAAGAGAAGACATAAATATATACAGTGTTCCCATATGGGCATACGCAACTTTAATCATATTTATGCAATGGTGTGTTTTTGCCTTCTTCCAATTGTAAATTTTGGGGATACACACCAGTTAAAGAAAATACTGTCTTTGAGCCAGAGCAGAGAGCTATTAACAAGGCATAGCTTTATCTCTGGCAAGCCAGCCTATTGAGGTATTATGTGGTCAGCCGTTTATTTCAATAGAAGACATGCAATTCTACATTTTCCCTGCAGTGGTCGCTATATAGCTGGCTTTCCCAGTGGATTGTGGGAGATTTTTAAAGGAGATGTTTTAATGACAAAGCCCATTTATACCTCTCTTTTTCATAATATTGTAGTGTAAAAGTACCAATCACATATGCTCTTGCTAAACACTAGAAAAATGTCCATATGAAAGGAGCAATATCTAGTGATTTACAGTTATAGACATCTGTGTCATCTAAAACTTATATCTGAGGTTCACTTTTCCAAATAAGCCAAGATGATTATTACATTGACATGAATTTACTACACATATGGTACAAATCAATATTCTGGTTTATAAGAGGAAATACAAAGTCCCTAAATTCCCTTCATATGTTCTGTGATGTGCAAAGTTTAATTCAAGATGAGAAATATGCACTTGAAATAGTATCCGTTTGTGAATGTGGTTAATATTGTCCACTGGTCTCACAAATTGAGTTAGGAAATAAAATAAAACTCATAAAGACTCCTCATTTCTCCAGAGGCTTTATGATAGCAGAGCCAGACATATCTTGAGTTGAGGTTTCAAACATTTCCTCTAGGGCTTAAAACAATCTAGCACAGTTTTGGCATTTTCCGTTAATATGCAATCAATTATGTTCCATCGTGTGTTTATGTGTTTATCAATAAGAATGTGTGTAGGAATATGTTTACAATTGTTTTGCAATTCAATTAATTGGTCTACAGGGTCCTCAGGGGAGTGGCCATTGACTCAGTTTTCTGGTAAATTGTTTGTTAAATTTTGCAGAGAACTTGACATTGCACACTTAAAGATAAACTAAAACAACACCCAAATCAACCAAACTCAAACCACTGTACTCTTTAACATCCTCTTGGCTTGGACTTTCAGCACGGCAGCACATCTCACTTGACTTTTAGAATCACACCTTCATTATGACCAGACAGAATCCACCATCTTCTGTGGGCATGTTTTATCTAGGCAGGCCTCTCAAGAGAACAATAGAGCTGTTATCCCAATACTGCACCTACTTTTAACATGGAGATTAGCTTACAGATATCTTCTCCTCACAACCGTTAATTGACAATGGATTACTTAATTATAAATGAGGTCTTATAATTTGTGTTGACTGCTACAAAATAATAATGATTTGTATTTGATTTTCATAGTATTGTCAGAGTGAACAATAACTGCCAAAAATTCTAAAACAAAACATTGAGGGGGTCTTAATAAACCTTTGTGCTGGCGGTGGATTCGCTGACTGATCTAAATGTAAGACGGCTTCCTAGCTGGCTTAAAGTTAGACCATTTTCTATACCTAAAACAGGTGTAGAAAATGGTAACTGAGACGGACCTGCCGGCCTGTCCCCTCCCCTGACCACACCATGCCCCCTTTTTTAGACCTGAGTGGGGAAAAGTTGCAGATTGTGGAGCAAATAACCTTTTCAATACATTCTATGCCAGAAAACTGACATATATCTTATAGTAAACTACTCCCTGAGTTTACAAAGTACCTCTTTCTGATGAAAATATCCACTTAAAGGGGACATCCCATCAGGTCAATCTCTGCTCTTTTGCTTATACTTAGTGCTTGCTCGAGAATCTCAGACAATGACTACAACATAAAAAAACAAAAACAAATATGTAATAAAAAATCATATACTTACCTCCCACTCCATCACCATTCTGTGTGACACTCTTATGGATCTTCTGCTGCTGTTTGTTTTTAAATAACAGCAGTGACATACCTGGGTATGGCACATGACAGCTGTAGTCAATCACTATCAGTGGTCTAGGGCTGAGGACAGTAATTGTCTGCAGTAGTGAGATGCAGAATCCAGACATATCACTGTAAACATCACCGATTACTGTGACATGTGTAATGGGTTACCAGAGGAGTGCTGTAGAAAACAGTATTAGAATAAGGGGTGAGGTTATGATTTTTTTTAACACATTGTAAGAGTTGTCTAAGATTTTTAATTATCTCAGACAAACCCTTTATCATTAGCCCTAGATGATAAACAAGTAGGATGTACTTTTTAAACATATGTTTTAGATTAGTACAGTTACGTCTAAGGGCTTGTTCACATCACCATTAGGGCTTCCGTTCTCCTGCTCTGTTATAGGAGCAGGAGAACGGAAAGGACGGATTCGGGACATAACTAAGCCCAACGGAGCCTAAGAGACCCGTCATGATTTTTGAAGCGGAGACAAAAGTCCTGCGTGCACAACTTTTGTCTCCGCTTCAAAAATCATCTTCTGAGCGGAAACCTAACGGACCCCATTATAGTCTATGGGGTCCCTTAGGCTCTGTTGGGCTCAGTTATGTCCCGAATCCGTCCTTTCCGTTCTCCTGCTCCTATAACGGAGCAGGAGAACGGAAGCCCTAACGGTGATGTGAACGAGCCCTAAGCGGAAAAGGGTAATTTGATTAATTTTACAGCATTCCTAATGCTGTCCATAGACATCTATATTTTGCTGTTGATGCGGCATCTATCAATTTTCAGAACCTCTAAACACCAATGAAAAAAGATTGATTAATTGCTTAGAGGATGTCCTCATGATCAGAAGCCCTCAGATCTCCTACTGATGCTTAGCCAGCCATGTGATATGAGTATAATGGGTTAACATATAAATATAGACCCCAACAGGTCATTCAGCCTTTTGATAAATTCAAGAAACTATTTCAGATTATTTCAAAAAAATAAAACAATGACTAGTTTCACAAAAGGGCCCTTCTAGAAGGGCAATGAATGCACGCAGTAAACAACACAGATAGACATATTTCTTGCTCACTAGCACCTGTGATTAGCTCTTCTACATTGATTAGAAATGACTTTGGTGAGATTGACTGTTAAAAGATTTCAGCATGAGCAGTAATGTGACTTCTCCACTTTGATTTCATCCTCTTACAGCCAGCTATCATACTCATTTACTTTAAAACAAAGAACAAGAAAAGTAGTATGCTCCAGGAGACCACTTAGAGAAAATTGGAAAGCCATTATAGAGTGCTATATAGAAATCACACGTTACAAAGCATTTCATGTATGATCAAGCAATCCTGTAAAGCAGAAACCCATCTCCTAAAAGATGCATTATTTATTTAATTCCTATGAGACTTTTTAGATGGGAAGATTTTATGTAATGGAATAGCCAATAGGCTCACTGCTAAGTTTAACATGTTAAGATGCAGTTCTAAGAATGTTAAGAATAGATAGTTGTTCTTCAGTAGGTAGAAAAAATTCTGTATGTAAGACCAGGTTAGTGAAAAGCACAAGCATAATAACTATTAACTTAGGGCAATTTTATAGTAACTGCCCAGAAGTTTCCACTACATAGTTACCTTTATCTCTTCCAAATAGTGCAAACTTTTAAATATCTACAAACATACACATATGTTAGGTTGTCTCAGAGCTTCACTCGCCTATAGACAGCTGTCATTGTCAATGCAAGCCACATCAAGGCACACATTTTGTCTAAAGCAGGAATTACAGTTGATGTAATGAATGCTTTATTTTGGCATGCAGAGCAGGTATTAAACACCCTCTATGATATCTAGGGGGATTTAATTTAAAAAAATACCTTTAAGTGGTGCATTTATGGCCAGCATTTACTAAGGGTCAACTGTGCTTCTTTCTCCTGCCTGTATTTTTAACGTTAACAATTGAGGTGGTTTAGTATGGATATTTAATGGGGTTATCCCACACATTAAAGCAGATAAAAGTCCCTGAAGTGAAGCATATACTTTATTTAACTATATTAATGCCCTCCAGTGATTTTTACCTGTTTTTACTTCTTTACTCACCTTTCTGCAGCTACAGTCTCTTCACTTTCTGTGGATAGGAAGCAGCTAATCCCATGTGACTGTCAAGCAATTTCATCTCCCAGGAGTACATTGCAGTCAGCTCTGTTCTCCTGTCTGCTTCCTGTGTATAGAAAATAGTCCCTCACACCTCGGCAATTCCATTAATAAATAGCTATGTTATGTAATGCTCCAATTTCCTTCACTGTCTTGAGAGATATATAGCTGTGTAGTTCTATGAATTTAGAAGTAGTAATGAATAAATAAATGAATGAAAGGTGTCTGAGCCGTTTGCCTACTTCACTATTAAATCACTAAACCAGCAGTGAGAGGAGGAAGGGAGCAGAGAAGCTATTGCATGAAAGTCCACTGCTAAATGCCGAGGAAGGTGAACAAGAATGTTGGCTACAGGAAAAACAAGGCCATACCAGAAAGGAAAAAATATCTAAAAACAAGCAATATTTTTTATAGCATCTATATTGCAATAATACTTCACTGCACAGTAATTTTTTGTGGGATAGCCCCTGTAATGTCATAGAGAGATGAGATAAGACATTGCTAAAATGCATCTGGAAATTCTTATTTCCTGGATGAAAAAGAATATAATCTAACATTATGAATCTTTTCATTTCCCCAATAGCAGATACCAAGGTAGATTGGAACTTCTCTCATATACCTTAGATAGTCATCATGGTCTGCTGAAATCTGCTAGCAATTATCTGATGTGTATGGACAGTGTAAATCATATATGTTTTATGTGACACTACTACTGGGAAAAGAATCATCATCAAAGCCTTCTCCAAGACCAAAGTTCAGTGAGGTTAAGGATGGTCTGTCAATGTTCCTGACATGTTTGTTTTAGTAAATACATGTATCCCCTTAAAATAACAATACCAAAGTACTTCTCCTTTAAACTCTCCTGCATTCTGCTGTTTCTATCCTCCTGAGAATGTATGAATAAATTGACAACTTGTCAGAGTGTCTAGGGATGTACCCTATTGACATGGGGACTAGCAAACAAGTTTAAATAATAAAAAAAACAACAACAGAAAACACAGATAAGTAGACTACTGTAATATTTCTGGATCACAAATGGCAGCCATGTGTCCTCAGAAGACAGGAATGTTGAGGAATGAGTCCCTAGATGGCAGCCAATAACTCCCCTGCTCCACAACTGTCCACATGCTTTGAGCACCTGGGTGAGAAAAGCACATTACAAATTTTTGCCCATCTGTTTTCAGTATATAAAGTACAAAGTTTTTATACCGTGAGGAAGTAAAGGGAATGGTCTGGAAAAACAGGTATCTATAGCCCAGCAGATTGCATTGTACGTGGTGAAACCCAGGGTTTGTCTGCCTCAACCTGTGAGCTGGCTGAGACAGACATGGAAAGCAGGAAGAGGGTTGATCTACATCAGGCATAGCTGCCATAAACCTTCTGTAAAGTCCGTTATGAACCTGTTTTTTATAGCGTGAAGGCTAGGTTGGCAGTGGGACTCTTCACTCCATCCTGAGATTTTCCCTAGCTCACTGTTGTGGGTCATGTGGCTCATTAGGAGCCTGATATAGTATCCTTCAGGGAATCCAAGGGTGCATTACCTGGGGACTTGGATATGCTCTGTTGCTGTATCAACTACGGTAGCCATGTGCCACCTGGTTCAGTGGAACCATAGCATGGGTCTGGCCCTCATATAGAGTGGTTCTGTATATTATCTAGTGGCTAGACCTAGACGGGCCTAGTTGGTTATTAGTGCCTGACTTAAGGCTGCTTATATTTTATTTTGAAAGTGATAATACTGCACTGCTTTTGAACTTTAATGAGGACCAGTCAGCACTGTTGAGTACACCAACACTTCTGTTTTAATAACCACATGCATTCCCCATGAAATACTAATTCTGGAGCATCTATTCTTATGGCTCTATACTGTGCCATTCTTTTATTATCTTTACTAGACGTTATTAATGAATTGCTAGCAGTCTGCAGTAAGGGTACAGAGGGTTGGTAACCAGTTTTGTCCCTGCATAGTCTGACAATGGCAGCACTGACTGGATAGAGTGAGACTGTGCAGGGACACCCCCAACTGGTTACCACCCCTCTGTACCATTACTGCACACTTCATTTATAACTTCTAGTTGACATAATGAAGGAATAGCATAACATAGATCCATACAAATAGATGCTCCAGAATTGTTATTACTACATGGTGAATGCAAGCTACTAAAACAGGTATGTTAGGAGAGGTGACAGGTCCTCTTTAACCTGCTTGTGGCCCTGTCTCACTGCATCTCTACCACCTGCCTACCAGAGCAAACACCCACAATACATGTAGAAGGAATCTACATAAAAAGTTTTGTACCTTTGTAAATCCTTTGCTTACCTTGTACTAATCACGAGAAACAGCCTGTATAATAGTCTATAGCTGCAGTTTTAATAGTTTAGCTTGGTTTCTACATTGTGTTTGACCATTTAGGGGGTCATTTACAATCAGAAATACACATATGTTACACATATTTCTGGTGCAAATTGCAAATATAGGCATAGAAAATAGTCTAAATGTAAGTCAGCAAGGAAGCTGTCTTGCATTTAGACCAGTGGTAGATGTGCCAAAGTTATGGCCGGCACCTCTTCATAACTTCAGGGATCCATCGCCATTGCAGGGGCTTATTAAAACCGGTGTCTAAAACCGTTCTTAATAACTGACCCCCTTAATTTTCCTACTGTACATCAGATTATGGACCAGTACCTGGCATGAAGAAAATACTACCAAGAATGTATTTAGTCACCAAAGCAAGGAACAAATCCAGGAAGATATTTGCTGTTAGCTGAATTATGAATACAGCTCTGAACTAGAATAAAGGCTGTGTGGTTTAACCTTTCATGTACATTCTATATACATATTATATAATAGTGAACCTATGCTTTAGTTGTTCTGGTGACGTTTAAAGGGGTTTGCTGGCTACTGGTGACCAATGCGTATGTAAGATGTCTATATGGCACTTACTAATATAGCCTTTTTTTATATTCCCGTTTGCTATAGTTCATAACCCATGTCCCATTGTTAGACTAATCTTCTGTGCAGTCTACACAAAGTTCCTTTTCATAAGATGGTTGATGATGGATGGTCATGTAACCAGACAAATCACTCAGCTTCCTCCATTGTAACACTGCACCTTCACTTAACGTCTAACAGTGCAAGTGCAGATGGCAAGTGCAGTGCATTAGAACTAAGGAGGTCCCATGACCCTCCATCAGGAGCCACTTCATGAACAGGACCTCCATGTAGCAGCACAAAGGACTTGCAGGGAAAAAAGAAGCAAAAGCATGGATGGCACTGCCAAAAAACACCAACTTAAACAAACATCGAGATGGCTGCACAAAAACCTCTAGAGGACTAGTGGTGCTCAATCCAAAACAGTCCATAAACAATAGCTTTTGAGAAGAAATAAAGATGGTACTCACCCAAAAAGTCCAGATTCGCTTTATTTGTCCAAAAAAGACAGACTTACATATAAAGTTGCAGGGGTGTGGTAACGCTACAAAAATGTTACAGAGTGGCAACGGCACAAAGGACTTGGCCAACAAGGGGTCATACCTTATAAAATATAGATAATGTAGAATATCAACAAATGCTGTGTTAGCAAATGCCATGTAGCAGAGATGGGAAAATTCACTAAAATTTTGGTCCAATTTATCTGATTTGGCCCAAAAAATTGATTTGGGTGCAAATCAATTCAAAATTGCTTTAAATACATAGAAAATATCTTAAATAACCCCTCCACCCCACGCTTTTTCTAGAAAAATTCTACCAAGCAAAAGGAATTCATGCAGACAAAGTTATTACACGGCAGTTACTAATGTATTGTGACTATAGGAAAAAGCACTGGCCTCTTTGGATGTCAGGACCGTGGCAGTGTGCATGGTCCAACACTTTTTCCTATAATGTGCAAGCATGGCCACTACTACTGGATTGCAGGGTGGCCATAACCCTTGGCATTGAGCAGTGTATCCAGCCAGCGGAGGAAGCAATATGGATAATAACAATACATTAGTAAGTCAGTAATTAGTCTACATAATAAATATGATTTGCTGAAGTGAGAAAACCCATTTAAGATTATGCATATGATTTTTGGAGTGTGCATTAACTATTTCATTCATTTGACCTCATCACTTCTACCAACAGCAATACAATGTATAGTCATAAATATTTGACAAAAGAGGAAATGACTCTGAAAGGTCCTTGAATTGGTATACTTGAACTTTTTTTTCAATGCAATCTTAAAAAGTTAATAAAAATAAGTCTGTAAAACTAGTCCCATGTGTACTATAAAAGCTGTACATTTCTGAATGATTCTGGACTCAGCAGGGCATCTTCTGTCTCAGCTACAGCTACCCACTAGGGGATTAGCATGGATCATCTCTCTCCTCTGAGTCACACAGCTAACAAATGAAGCCACAGTGCAGAGTGGGCAGACAGGAAGCCACTAAAGCCAGAGCGGTGATTATGTACATGCTGTGTGAAATGTATTCAGCAGTGAGCCAAAATGTTTGTGTGTGTCAGAGCAATCTTTTTACTGACCAGGACAGCTGTACTCACAGGGGGATCACCAATCAGCCTGCAAGGAACTGCTTCTGTCCTTCAACAGGCAATTAACGTGAGTCCATTACAGCTCCCTTGGGGAACAAGGGGGCACTGAGGGGAACTGCAAATGACATCGATGGAAAGGTCACAAACCCCATGAGGATAGAAAGGTAGCTGTGCTTGGTGAAATGGAGTGGAAACTAGTAGCTATTTGTCATCCACTAGCAATTCAAAGGGGGAGCAAATGGATTCAGTTCCATTTCCAGACTGCTCATGAATTTCAATTTCTTTTCCACTGTCTGAAGATGAGGTTATACAAGGCTCCTAACATCAAAGCCAGGATCTTTCCGTCAGAAACCTACCAGTGTTCTACCCTGGTACAAGATGTTCACACAGTTTCTATTATAATCCAGCTCTTGTGCACTAATGAATGGGTTATGAGCCATGTTTGTGTTATATGAGCACTGATGCAAATGATACATCAATGAAGAGATGTACATAAATGAAGCATCTACCAGTGCTATCAGGTAGTCTAGAAAATAAATCCACAATAGCCATGATACTGTATATAGGTTTTGACAGCTCAATCATGCTATATTTTTACTGTAGAGGGGGATTCACTTCCGAAACAAACAAATGAAAAACAATCAGATTATTATCAAATGTTCCTGAAAATCAGCTGGCAGATGGCTGCTGCCAGCTAGTATGTAAATGTCATTGACT
Source organism: Rhinella marina (assembly GCA_900303285.1). Classification (NCBI taxonomy): domain Eukaryota; kingdom Metazoa; phylum Chordata; class Amphibia; order Anura; family Bufonidae; genus Rhinella; species Rhinella marina. The sequence goes on along the minus strand of ONZH01010743.1, from coordinate 34,695 downwards.
GGCAAGACCAAACATGTGGCCTAGCTCCAAACAGCCAGAATAACATTGCCAGGCTACAATCTGATCATACTGCTCAGTGCCTGAGGAAGGAGAAACACTGGCCTGTGTGCGCAAAATACAGAACACATTTTTAGTACCTTCAAGTCTAATAACAAGATTATCTGATTCCAATGCACTCAAGTAATGACTAAGGCTGGCAGTAAATATTAGATAGCTGTTGAGCCTCCATACACATGCACTCTTGACTTAAGGCACATTAAGACTAATAGACAATGCCTTAAAACTAATCCTATAAAGTGTCTATGTGATGCTGACACACATAGCCTACATAGTGCCACCATATAGTGCTCAAATTATATGCAATATCCAAATAATACTATCCCAAACATGGACCATGGGCAATTGTCCAATGTGCCACACCCTAAAACCAACCCTGACTTCAGACTCCTAATGATTTTTTTTTTGTTGATGTTGTTGTACCTAACCACTCATTGTAGTTGTGACCTACAGTAAGTGACCTAAAAAAAGATACAATTAAAGGGGTTTTCCAGAAGTTCAACACTGATGTTTGTCTATGTCTGTTTTCTGTCTATCCTCAGAACACATCATCGATATGTGATTGTTGGGAATATGACTCCCAGCACCCCTGCCAATCAGCTGTGAGCATCACGGTCTCTTCCTAGGACTATAATGTCACATTCACTGTTCACATGGCTTATTTGCAATTTGGTACCTTTCTAGTGAATGGGCATGGGCTGCAATAACAAGCATAGGTGCTATATGACACGGCGCTGTGCTTGTTAAACCGCAAGGAGGCTGCAGTGCTTGCTGGAGCACCTTAGCCCTTTTTCAAACAGCTGATCAGTTTTAGTGCCAGCAGTAAGACCCCCACATATCAAATATTGATGACGTCTCCTTTTTATAGGTCACTCCTATACAAGTGTATGGGAACGAGCCCTCCCATGGAAATGAATGGGGCGGCTTGGATGTAATTACACCTGCTCACCGCTACTGATGTTACGGTGAGCAGGTAAATATTGAAGAGGAGGCATCGCTGGCATGGCACGCGCCTCCTCTTCAAACAGCTGATCGGCGGGTGTGCCGGGTGTCGGACCCCCGCCGATTTGATATTGATGACCTATCCTGAGGATAGGTCATCAATAAATATAACTCAGATAACCCCTTTAAGGGCTGGCACATGTCACTTCCTGTGATTAATGGGTTTAGCACATGTGACCCTGCTGACCAATGCTAGCCCTCTTGCACCTATATAAGCAGCCCACTTCCCAGGTGCCTGAGCATCAAGGTCCTTGTGTTCTTCACAGGTTGCTGTTATTTCTGCTTCTGTTCCTGTTTACCTGGCCTGTGCTTGTATTTCTGGATTATGTCACCTGTTTAATCCCTCCTGTGGCCAAACTGGATTGCCTGGCCTCTATCTGTGCCGCCTGCCCTGACCTATTGTTTGTTTGACTTTGCCTCTGCCTCATCCTTTGGTCCTGCACTGTCACTCCTGGTTTAATCAGCCTGCTGACTATGACTGTACCTCTGGTACCTTGTGCCACACTGGGTTCACACCTGCTGGTTGATAACAAGCTAATTTCTTATATATACAATTATTCTTTATGTTTTACATGTAGGCTTCTTTCACATGAACGTTGTGTTTTGCGGATCCGCAAATTGTGGATCTGCAAAAGAAACGGATGACGTCCGTATGGCATCCATTTTTTTGGCAGATCCATTGTAACAATGCCTATCCTTGTCTACAAAACGGACAAGAATAGGACATGTTCTATTTTTATTTGCGGGCTGCGGAACGGACATACGGATGCGGACAGCACACAGTGTGCTGTCAGTATTTTTTGTGGACCCATAGAAATGAATGGGTCCGCATCTTATCAGCAAAATATGCAGATCGGAGCCCGCAAAAAATACTGTTGTGTAAAACAGGCCTTACAGTACATTGGTGTAATAAGGAAAACATGCAATAGTTCTAGATCTCTAGTGAGTAACACAATGCGACAGACCTTTTCTTTAAGACTGCACACAGCATGACTGGTTTTAGAGAATTTCATTTATACACACATTAACAATAGAAGAGTTTTCTATTTATACACATTACTTGTGAAATTGTTTTTTTTAATTAAAAAAGTCTTTATTACTGACTGCACGTAGGCTTGACTCTAAAATCTAATTAAATGCATTACAATTCAAATTAAGAATTGGTTTCCATACCCTGGATAATACAGTTTGGGTGTAATTTGATCTGTAGAAAATGGAGGGAAAAAAAGGTAGGGAACAACACCTACTAGTTAATACACAAATATCAAGCAGTTTTTCAATATATCTCTGCGTAGCATAATTCTCCCAAGGGCTCATTTTATGAGGTTGTCTATCCCTCCAGGGAAATGTTTCTTGAATCCTAGCCCCTAATAGCATACGTTAATTTTGTCTAGAGATAAGAGGAGTCTGGCTGTTTCTGCCTAGTAATTTAATAGAAACTTGAATCTAATTTAATAGATCCTTTATGTCTCTGTCAGAGACTGTTAAAATGTATTGATGCAATATCTCATAGAAGTTAGCAAATACATTAATCTCCAGGGATCTTGTGATAACAGTTTGTTATCAGCATGTGCAGTAGATAAAGGACCCTGTGGAAACCAACTGATACTATGCAATCAAAAATAACTTTTGTTAGCTATGCCCAGAAAATCAAACAATTTTTCTTTGAGTTTGGAAGCCTGTGAGCATCAGGTAGCAAAGATTTATTTTATGGAAATGTAACAGTTTTTACCAAATATAGATTATAAGCATTAGATCATTGTAACAAGAGGCACAATGTCTACACAAAAATCTGAACATTTCCTTCTTTAAAAAAAAAATTACAAGGAGAATGATCATTAGCAAAAATGTATAAACAGATTTCAGTGGCTGAAATTCAAGAACAATGCTTTTACCAAACATGCCGATGTGATATTAAATTCATAATGGCTGTATTGGCAAGATCCAGTGGCAATCTAATTTGTCTCCAAATTGGTCAGTTCTTTGTTCTGAAGTGTCTGGCAGCTTCTAGTCCAGGTCTCTCTAATGAAATAAACATGCATGCTTGGGTAAGCCAAGTATGCATGTTCATGATGAGGTTGGGGGGTAACTGCCTGCTGAACTAGTTTTAAGCAGACAGCTATCTAATCAGTATGGCCTGTTAAATGCCAAATATAGAAAATAAAATGGAACACTTGAAAGGTAGGTTTGTTAATGCAGAGTGGCATCAGTTGTATCTTTTGTGCAAGGCAAGCAACTGGTGAGGTTTTGCAAAAACGAGAAATAAAAAAAATCTCCTTCTTAGGATCTTTGGTCTATGCCCCCATTTCACAATGTATAACGTCTTTGAACACATTTTCATATATTTTTGTAATATTTATTTAATGTGAGGAGTTAATATTATTTTTCCTTTTCCACAATTTTTAGACTGAAGTAAAGTAACTACTAAGTCAAAGAGCTCAACATAAAAGTGAAAAGAATGGCACAGGTTAATTTAAAAATATAATGGGCTCAATGTAGGAAAGGACTTCTGAAGTAAATGACAGGCCTTAGAAACTAGAGGACAATTCTTCAACAGTAGAAATAAGACCATATAGTTTGTTTCTATCTCCTTTTATAAAATTGAAAGAGCACCATAACTGGAACAAAAGTTAATAGATAAAATTACCATTTCTTAAGACTATGGACAACTTTGACATAGAAAAAAGTAATTCAACATGAGGTATTGATGAGTTTAATACTTTAAAGGGTAGTGTTTCTATGCTTTAGCTAATAGCCTTGGTAGCAAACCTCTTTCTACGACATTCATAAAGCCTTCATTACCACGAAGCATGAGAAAAATCAGATTAGTTTCGAATCTACAAACAGAACAAATGGACTTGAATTTTTTTCCTTGATGATGTTGTGCTAGTCATCATATAGGATTTCTTGTGAATGAATGAGTTGAATAAAAGGATGAATGAGAACTTTCACAAACATATTGCAATTCATTTTGGGGTGAAAATGCTCAAACTAGTTTGAGAATATATGAAAACAGCAAAAAAATTGGCAATGATAATGCCAGTAGGATAACTAGCGACACATCTCCAAGAAAAAAAAGTCCAGTAGTTTTGACTTGTTTGTACTTAAATACGTAGAAATCCTTACTGACATACTATTGAGATATCCGAAGTGACATGATATCTGGAAACCCTTACTAACTACCTCCAATGGAGATTGGTAAATTGAATGTCACTGATGAAAGTTTTTTTTTTTTTTTTTTTTAAGCTTGTGTAACAGTATGTAAAAGCATTATGAGGCTGCATTTATAATTGACTGTGATACGAAACAAATCATTGGAAAAGAATGTTAAAAGCCAAGTAACTGTCCTTCACATTGCTACAGATTCACTAACAGATGCCTGAGACATCTGTAGCCTCTTGTTCATTCTTCATTCGAAGATAAGATGTCATGTTCTCCGACAGTGCATATATTTCTATCCATCAAAAATCATGACAAAATCTAGAAAAAAGTGGCCTCTTTGATAACTGTACAAATAAATTAAAAAGGCTCTTTTGCTTGGCTTTTAAAGATTTTAGACAAGTATTAACATCTATGTTCAGCTAATTATGCTTAATAAACTACATGCTAGGGGCAGAAAATTAAATTAAAGAAACATTCCTGGTATACCTTAATTTGTTTTGTGAAGGACACGTGAAATATCTCTTTTGTGTTCTGTAAATCCTTGTGGCATACACCACCATAGGCTCTGCAATAGGCATAACATAGTGGTCCAGATTTACTAAAGTGTCTGCACCTAAAATATTTCTAAAAATTGTGTAATTTGTTGCAACTAGGATTCCTACAGTTTTTCCGACTCAAAAATGGGTGAGGCTTGACGGAAAGGGATATAGCTATGTTTGTACCATCTTGGACTATTATGGTCCAAGATGCTGTGCATCCATTCATGTGTGTTTTCAGTTATCATTAAATGGATATTAGCCACATAATAGTACCACATTGATAATTTCATCCTGTTATTTTATCATTATAAAAATTATAGTAATATTTTTTCCTTGCAAATTGTATTATATTGGGAATCTAGTGGGTTAAATGATGGGGGAAGCATATTTCTCTCTACTTGTGGGTCCATTTTCAAAACATTAAAAAAAAGGAATAATGTATGTAAGGGATTTCTCTCTCTCAAGCAGGACGGCGATGACAGATTCCTCCTCAGATAACAGGGTTAAAAGTCCAAATGGTGCTTTATTATGGGTTTTTCAGCATATACAGGTGAACCCTCCCCAGTTATATCATCACTGGAGAAGGTGAGACTCCAGCACCAGAACAACAAAACACAGCAAAATAAACACCTGTCTGTCTGGGCTCTACCTAATACATAGATCTCCCTATCTCACCTCTAAAGCACCATTCACACACGGGGTATTCGGCTCTAACACTCAGCTAGTCAGCTTCACCAGGCATAAGTCCCACACCAGGGGAGAGATCCGGCTTCACTCAACCATACGGTCTAAAGCCCTCCTGGCTATGACCACACAAGCCTCTCACAGGCTTCCCTCTCTAGGGTCACTTCCTCTCCTCCAGACTCATACACAGAGGGTTGTTTTAGCTCTCATTGATATTCAGAGCCTGCCTCACCTGTGATCGCCTCAGGCTAAAGGGAATATGTGCAGTGGAAGGGTGTGTGGACTGTGAGGTCCTACTGTCAAACCTACCTCTCAGTCCAATTAAAATCCAGCCCATATAACTTTAACAAAACAGCTCCAGCAACAACTTTGGTTGAAGTGAGTGCAGATTATCTGGACTTCACTTATCTCACCCAGCTTTAGTACCTGGAACGGATATACACACCCTCCACGGTTATACCGTACACATTACCACATGTAATATTGGCCAAATGTATACCGATAGGAAACTCTTTGACTCACAATTAGATAATATATTCTATGATTACTGGCCTATACATATATTCAGAGAAAAAAATGTATATGCTGAGAGCAGAGTGCAAGTGCAGTATGAACATAGACTATGGTCACATTTTTAAGCATTGGAACTTCATTAAAAATGCATATTCAACTACTTTCAAACAATATTTGCTATTTCATTGTAGCATATCAAAGGTTTTGATCCTTGGGGGTCTGAGAGTTGAAACTCTCGCCAATCACTAAAATAAGGAGATAGAAACACTCAGAGAGTCGTCTGTCCTTGCTGCTGGAGATATACTGGAGATAGGTTCTGCTAAGTCCATCTTCAGCAGCAAGGAGAGACAGAGCTCAACTGAATGCTTCTATCTTCTCATTTTAGGGATTGACAGAGGTCTCAGCATTCAGATGCCTACCATTCAAAAGCTTTGATATGTTGCTACGACATATTAAAAGTTTTTTTTTTTTTTTTTTAAGTACAGTTACACTTTAAATAATACTATGGTCGTATTTTATCACATTAATAAATAGAATAAATGAAAATGGTTTCTATATGAAATAGTATAATTCAGTGAATTGCACTGTAAGATGAATTAATGGGCTAACTGAATAGAGCATACTATGGCATTTGTCATGTGACAAACAGGTCTTGGCAATAAATTATTAACAGAATCATAGGGCATAGAGAATTATATGGTTCTCTATACAAAATTGAATATTCCTTTAATGTAAAGACTGAATACAACAATGTCCTATGTAGCAATATAACTGCAAGTTCTGTGTCTTGCAACCTACTGGTAATATCAAACTCTAGACTAGAATAATTCAATATGAAATTTGACAGGATATATTATCATACTATGAAGCTTATATTAATCAATAAAAGGTTGAAAGTGAATGTCAATTTAAATCTGTATATCAGCTAGTGAGTTTATGAGAGGTTAGATTAGTTGAGTGCTGGACCGGAAAGGCAGACCTTTAAGTTTAATTCCCTTTGAGTCTACTCCATTAGAAGAGACTAATGGCAATATGCATTGCTTTTATTCTTCCCATGTAAGCCATTAATGTGTGTCATAAGGTTATGAGTCGAGTATTTGGTATGGCATGCACGTTACACTCTTATTTTTACATGTTTTCTATGGTTATCACAAACAATTAATTGCTGATTTCTGATTTGTGCATTGATGGTGAGGGCATGTTCATGAAAATAATATAAATTGTATCCAGCATTGTTGCAAAGCTATTTTCACATCAAGAAAACATTTTCACATGAATCAGGCCCAGAGAACAGCCGATTGCCAAATGAATGGTTGGCTACATGATACTTGGATGGGACTGCCAGATCTAGAACCTGTTATGCACTCTAATCTCTGGCTCAGGGTATATTGAGATAAATAGTCTAGACAGCCCAAACCATTAATCAATAGCATTAACAGAAAAGAGGGGATCCCATAGCAGAGATTTTAAATTGGACCCTCATGGTGTTGGGTTTTGTCCACTGAGGACTGGTGGTCTATAGTTTACTTCCCCCATCGCATCCTTTCTATGAACCTTGGTTAGATGTTTCTAATTCTCCTACTATGTCTTTTAATTAGTAGCAACAGTATCAATGCCTGGCTCCCTTTCCTCCAAGGAAGCCATCTCTATGGTGTGCCGTTTTGCCCTTAATAAATGCATAAAGACAACAATAAAATGTTATTTCTGGTTACTTGCTAATTTTAGCTTACATTAGTATCTTTTACTATGGACTTGGGTGTCAAAGGCTTACTAGACCTAAGTCACCTCACTCTCAGCAGGACACCTCAGAGGCCTCTTCCACTCTAGATCGGTAAAACTGGGTCTAAGAAATCTAAGCCTAGGAATCAAATCAGTAGTTTTTGTCTCTTTAGTTCAGAAAATCATTTGAATTTCCATGAAGTTTTATCTATAGTATGTTCTAACAAATTGAAGTGAAGTGGGTTGTCTGTATTAGATTCTTAAAATCTTTATAATGATTAAAATTATATATTATGATTCATCTTGGCAGGTTTCATCAACAAATATGCTTATAGAAACATTCTCACCAGTACTTTATACATTTGCTTTTATTGAAAGCTTCAGAAAACCATTTACCAGTAGTTTGCTATAAGCAAATTGTGTACAGTGGCAGTGACAGTCCACTAAATCTAGGAATATCTGAGAGATGCTGATATAGAATAAGTCTCTTTTAACATTAAAATGAAATATTCAGCATGAATGCAGCAACAAGTCCATATCAGAAGTCATATTCTTACAGCTTCAAAGTTCCATAGATCTAAGAACAAGCTCTTAAAATTGCTTTCATTTAATCAGTTGTTGAAAACAACATGGCTGAAAAGATTTAACAGCAACATTTATCAGTCTGAGCAATGCCACTAAGAGAAAACAAATTTCTTTTTAGATTTAATAAATTCCATATGCTTCTGGCAAGCTATTCTTTTACAGTGCATTTACCCATTTACCAATCTATTTCTCCCACAGTAAAATTGATCTTGTGTTTACTGTCACTCCTAGTGTATTTTGCTGTGATTTTTTTAAAAACCTTTGTACAATTTATAAGCTGTGCAATGCAGTATATTTTCCCTGCTTTATATACATATCAGGCAAGTCTCAGAAGTTAAGAAATTTAGAAATATTGGACCAGATTTACTAATCCTATAAATTATATAAGTGTGAACAGGCTGTCTAGACGTGCACCAGATGTATTACAGAGGCTCAGGCTGGATGATGATTCTGGTGCAGGGATAGACACTTTTCTTTGACTCTATACCAATGATGGCTAACGTGTGGCACTCCAGCTATGCTGAAACTACAACTCCCAGCATGCTCCATTTATTTATGTGGAGTTCTGAGAACAGCTAAGCAAGTGTGTATCTTGGGAATTGTAGTTTTACCACAGCTGGCATGCCGGAGGTTAGCCATCACTGGTATAGAGCAAAATAAAAGTGTCTATCTCAGCAGCTCTATACCAATTATTAGTTGGTTTATTTTGAGACAGAATTTTATAGCAAAATTCTGGCACATTTTTTGTGCAAAATGGTGCATCTTAGGCCATGCCCTTTTCTGCAAAGCTCCAACCCTTTCTGCTAATCCCCACCCTTTTTGGAACAAGTTGAGTGAAATGGTATAGAAACTCTAGTTGTACAAAATTGTGCCAATTTGTGCCACCCAGATTTTAGGTGTAGACATATTAGTTAATCTGGGCCACTGTGTCACACATTGTGTGTGTGAGTGTGTGTGTGTGTGTGTATGTGTGTGTAAGGTGAACATAAATGTTTGGCCAAGATTCGGAGTCCATTCATTGAAAAAAATCTCAATGGATAAAGAAAATATTATTCAGAAATTTGCCCATATACCCATATGGTACCCAGATGTGCAGAATGTATTTGTTTACTGGATTACAGTAGATTAACAGATAAAACAATATTAGACTCTTTAAAGACTCTGTCCATTGTGCAGAAGATGGAGCATGTAACTACAGAACTTATAGCACAGGAGCAACTCCGACCCCCCACTCCAATCTGATATTAATGGTCTATCCATAGAATAGACCATCAATAATAAAATCCTGGAATACCCCTAAGGACAATAGTTTACCAACATAGTGCCATAGTTTGACTGCAAAGAGGCTCACATAATGCCATATAATCCCCAAAGACCGCCATATATAATATCCAATACATGCCATACATAATATCCAAAGAGTGTGATACATTGCTGCACAAAGCTATACTGTGAACACTTTGAAACTCTTAACTTTGCAACTGTGAACTCTTTGACTCATACTATACCCTCTTAGAGGCAAAGAGTGCAAATATACCCAATCATAGTGCCTACACAGTGTGTCATACAATGTCTGCATAGATTCTACAGTGGTGAGGGAGGGAGATACTCCATACATAAGCCAAGGTTTATAGGTCTTTAAGGGTCCAACTTTCAGGGCCTCTAAGAGTTGCAGGGCAGGCATTTCCTGAACACTTAGAACACCTGAATTAGTTAGGGATTAGTGATGAATTCAGTGTGAAACAAACTTTGTTGCTTGGTGTTCTTTTTGGAATGTGATTTGCCTCATAATATGTATCCTCATAAAAGCCTGAAAGCTCCTTACTATTGCCACCTACCATGAAATAAGAAAAAATACACAGTTAAATGGAAAGATTAAGATGAAACCATCCACCATTACCATTCTATTGTCCAAGTTGTTGACTTATTTTCTAAATGATTTTTATTTTTGAGCTAGGAGGCTATACTTTTCTCGTGACAGAGTGTGTAAGCTTAATAATCACTAATCAATCAAAGTATTCACATGGTTAGGAAAAATTAATGCTATGTGTTGCACTTTTAGCCTTGTTGGTTGCAAATAGTCATATGAATAGACATCAAACAGTGAGGACCATGTTTACAAGTAATTAGGGGGAATGCAATTAATTATGTTAAGTATAAGTAAATGCATAACATGTAGTGACTGATCAACATAATTATAACTTATTCCTCTTTTCTACTAACCACTTTCCATCGTGACACAGCATCACATGATGTTAATTTTAAATTATGGCCTTTTTTTTGTAATTATTAATGAGAGTGTATTCACTAATATGATAATCATGTAATTAGGTTAATGTATTTTGTGGTGAGTTTGGTCATTCATGCCCATTATATTCTATTCTAATATTGCTTAACTTATTTTCTGTTATGATGATTTGGAAATTAAAGGGCATCTGTCAGCAGATTTATACCTATGAAACTGGCTGACCTGTTACATGTGCGCTTGGCAGCTGAAGACATCTGTGTTGGTCCCATGTTCATAGGTGTTTTAATACATGAAAATGAGCCTCTAGAAGTAACGGGGGTGTTGCCGTTAGACCTAGAGGGCACATATATAAATGGGGTCAACATCGATGTCTTGATATATTGTAAAATCTGCTGATAAATGCCATTTAAGCTCATATCGTTTACAAAAATGATTGTGTGTGTATATACAACATATATAAGACAATGTATGACAAAAGCATCATTACTTAGTTTACAGAACCCACAGCTCCTGGATTTTTGCTGTATGCAGTCATGCAAAAAAATAACAATTACTAAGTGTGAAAATTTTGCTATTCTTCTGGATTAATTATTTTACACATTGTATGAAATAGCACACAATTGCAGTTGTCTAACTAAAGGCCCTTCTAATATTTTGGGAAGGTGTAATACTTTATCCAAATCCAATTCTCCATTTGTCAGGGAGATCTCTTTCAGAGAGACATTGGCTAGCATTGACAATACTCCAGAGGGCTCTTGAACCAGGGGATGGATATAGACTTGTAATAAAACTAGAGGGGTACCAGAGAGTGGAAATCTAATCACCTTTGATTTGAAAAGTGCCGGCCACATTTTTAGGGTCCCCTTCATCAGGGGGATCTGGTGGAAGTGCTAGTGGAATCCTGTTGTATCCCCTGTAGGATAACTTATATGAGCACCTTTAATCACTTACAAAAAAAATCTCAATATCTTATTTTTTTTTTTAATGCATATTTGATGACAGAGCCAAAATGTCATTGGCATAAGTAGATTTTTGTATCTGATAAGCTCAGCTACAAACTATTGTCATCTTCAACATTTCAATAATACTTAAATATGTTCAATTGTTTATCGCTTGCACAGATACACATGCCCTGTTCTTATTAAATAAAAGATGAGAACATTAGAAATAATGTTTTTCATTGATAGTGAATTCTCCATGGAGCAATGAAAGATGTATTATAATCTAAGTGTGCATTCCCAATGCTCATGTAGCTGAAAGATTTGAAATGCATTAAGACAATCAAAAACACAAAAGGGAAGAAAGCAATGCATCAGGAAGCTCTTACAATTTAAGGGTCCTCAATCTCTAGGAGTTCACTGACAGCTGATGAATCCCCAAGTTATGATCTGTATGTGTATTGCATGCGTGCACAGCTGATGCAGCTTAATTGTTCCTTATGTGTTCAGTTAATTGTAACTAAATGATTATACAATCAATCCTGCATGCTTGCTTTGTTGATTATATCTCCTTTTCACATGCTTTTTTAAGCTTTTATAAGTTACAAATATTCCAAAGTCCTTTTTGGCCTAGTTTACACAGGTAAGATCTAGTGTGTATAGTGGGGTTCTTATTATGTAGCAAAAGCTAATACTTGTACTGGATATAAAACATTAGCATGTGCAAATGGTATTGGATTTGGGTACCATGGGCCCACCAGAGGAAATGATTCTAAGATTCGTCAGAAATGTGAGTTTCTGTTGACTAATTAATAAGAAGATACTGAAGTTTTAGGAAATAGTATACCAAATATATTTGCTGTTTTCAATTCCATTTAATATTAAAAAATCCAAGACAGCACTATGGGTGTTATGATACATAATACCATTTTATTGAGATAGAGATTGGGTGTATCTTTTTTGGCATAAATCATCACTTTGTTCTTAGACCGTGTAACCGCTCCCAACCTATCATGACATTTGATCACATTACACATAGAAAATCACTGGACTGCATTTTAGTTTATGAATTCCACACACTCCCTTTGGTGCATTAAAATCATACTTATGTTCTTATTTTACTACATTGTTATACTATAACAAAGGGAATCTATCACAAGTTTTATGCTAGCCTTACTCCTAAGTCCTAACAGCGCATGGCCATGAGTCCTCATATTCATGTTCTCCCTACTCTTTTGGCCTCCTGAAGCCAGTTGACTTTTTCTTACTGCAGTCAGTGGCAGTTGGGCGGGGAGAGACGGGAGCTCATGAATATCTGGACTCAAGGGTAGGAGCAAGATTTTAGTCAAGCGGCTGGGTCATTTATAGAAAGAGACCTAGGTTTTTGCTAAGGGGGTCAATCACTAGTTTATGTTTTATATATTTCTATTATATATTTTCTTAACTTAAATGTAGACCTTTTTAAATTTTTTATACGCCTGTACAAATATTAATTAGATTTTTTTTTATTTAGGGGCGAAAAAAACATTAATTACGGTATGTTAACATATAAATTGCTTGGCATATTTTGAATGTTGTTTGGATATTTAATTCAAGGGTGTATGTGTTTTTGTTCAGCATTACAAATAGAGATGAGTGAATTTTTCAAAAATTCGATTCGCAGCGTCAGGTCATAGTGCGCACCGGCAGGGAAGACAGTGGAGCAGGGAGCCAGAGGACAGCGGCGGCCAGAACAGGTAAGTCTGCTTTTTTAAAGTGGCTGGGTGGGCTGATCTGAGGTCTGATGGGGCACTGGGGGCCGATCTGAGGTCTGATGGGGGCACTGGGGGCTGATCTGAGGTCTGATGGGGGCACTAGGGGCTGATCTGAGGTCTGATGGGGGCACTGGGAGCTGATCTGAGGTCTGATGGGGGCACTGGGGGCTGATCTGAGGTCTGATGGGGGCACTAGGGGCTGATCTGAGGTCTAATGGGGGCACTGGGGCTGATCTGAGGTCTGATGGGGCACTGGGGGCTGATCTGAGGTCTGATGGGGGCACGGCGGGCTGATCTGAGGTCTGATGGGGCACCGTGGGCTAATCTGAGGTCTGATGGGGGCACTGCGGGCTGATCTGAGGTCTAATGGGGGCATGGCGGGCTGATCTGAGGTCTGATGGGGGCACGGCGGGCTGATCTGAGGTCTGATGGGGGCACCGTGGGCTAATCTGAGGTCTGATGGGGGCACGGCGGGCTGATCTGAGGTCTGATGGGGGCATGGTGGGCTGATCTGAGGTCTGATGGGGGCATGACGGGCTGATCTGAGGTCTGATGGGGGAACGTTGGGCTGATCCGAGGTCTGATGGGGGCATGGCGGGCTGATCTGAGGTCTGATGGGGGCACTGGGGGCTGATCTGAGATCTGAAGGGGGACACAAGATGTTGATCTGAGGTCTGATGGGGCACAAGACGCTGACCTGAGGTCTGATGGTGGCACATTGTGTTGATCTGAGGTCTGATGGGGGCACAAGACGCTGATCTGAGGTCTGATGGGGGCACAAGACGTTGATGTGAGGTCTGATGGGGGCACAATGTGTTGATCTGAGGTTTATTATCCCTGTACGGTGACATCACTGTGTTTACTATCCCTGTACTGTGACATCGCTGTGTTTATTATCTCTGTACGGTGACATCACTGTGTTTATTATCCCTGTACGGTGACATCTCTGTGTTTATTATCCCTGTACAGTGACATCGCTGTGTGTATTATCCCACTGCAGGAAGAGGTAAGTGGTCTATGTTTGTGTGTTTGTTTTCTATTTTTCAGGGTCGTGAATGCAGAGTACTACTTCGGATTCGCTGGACTACATCGGACCAGCTTTTTATTTTTTTATTTTTTTTTAATAAAATGGTCAAACAGGCGTCTGCGGGAGTGTTTATTTCAATAAAATTTTTTATACTGGTGTGTGTGTATTTTTTTTTTTTACAATACTATAGTTTTAGTAATTACGGCTATCTACAGACAGCCCTGATTACTAATACTGGGCTTAATGCTTGCCGGTATGGCAGGCCAGCACTAACCCCAACATCTATTACCTCGGCACCCACCGCCACCAGGCGTGCCAGGAAGAGCCGGGTACCCGCAGGACCGGACCTTCTAAATTGAGGGTCTGGCTCTGGGGCGGCTGCAGGCTGGTAACATTAGGCTGGGAAGGGCCAATAACCGTGTCCCTTCCCACCCTGGTAGTGCCAGGCTGCAGCTGCTGGTTGTATCTGGCTGGTGAAGGAAAATAGGGGGGGACCCCACGCCATTTTTTTTCAAAAATTTCATTATTTTTTTAAAAAATGGCGTGGGGTCCCCCCCTTTTTTCCTTCACCAGCCAGATACAACCAGCAGCAGCAGCCTGGCACTACCAGGGTGGGAAGGGACACGGTTATTGGCCCTTCCCAGCCTAATGTTACCAGCCTGCAGCCGCCCCAGAGCCAGACCCTCAATTTAGAAGGTCCGGTCCTGCGGGTACCCGGCTCTTCCTGGCACGCCTGGTGGCGGTGGGTGCCGAGGTAATAGATGTTGGGGTTAGTGCTGGCCTGCCATACCGGCAAGCACTAAGCCCAGTATAGTAATCAGGGCAGTCTGTAGATGGCCTTAATTACTAAAACTATAGTATTGTAAAAAAAAATACACACACACACCAGTATAAAACATTTTATTGAAATAAACACTCCCCCAGACCCCTGTTTGACCATTTTATAAAAAAAAAAAAAGCTGGTCCGACGTAGTCCAGCGAATCCGAAGTAGTCCTCTGCATTCACGACCCTGAAAAATAGAAAACAAACACACAAACACAGACCACTTACCTCTTCCTGCAGTGGGATAATACACACAGCGATGTCACTGTACAGGGATAACAAACACAGTGATGTCACTGTACAGGGATAATAAACACAATGATGCTACTTGTTAAGAAAAAAAAGTTAGCCATTTTGCAATCTGTAAAGTTTACCCGAAAGGGGGGGGGGCCCGCGAAATTTGCCTGTAGGGGGCCCCGAAATTCCTGATGGCAGCCCTGTTCCAGGGAGTACGTGTCCACATGCAATCTCCATCCTAAAAGTCATACTGAGGCTCACCACCATGCTTTACACTGCAATCTTATTGAAAGACAGACAATCAGGGGTTCACCGCCAGGTTGTCAGGCAGCATTTTTTAAGTGGGTCACCATTACCGTGTCCCTGAAAATTGCCTTGGGGTCATCCCCAGACTATTGGCCAGATTTAGAAAAAATGGTGCAATTAGGGAGCCTCAGAGGCATCCCTACATGCTGCCCCTGGTGTTTCCTATGCATTTCCAAGGTGTTTCCATCATTTTCTGAGGTTTTCACATGTTGGGGCAACTTTTAGGCCCCATTCACTCGACCGTATGAATGGGGCCGTATCTATCCGCAAAATTGCGGATAGATACAGCCAGGGGCGTACATAGAAATCATTGGGCCCCATAGCAAGAATCTGAATGGGGCCCCTAACCCCACCCACTACCCCGGCCCATCCCACATGCTACCCTGGCTCCTCCCATGCCACACCCCCATTTGCCAATAAAGAAATGTATACCTGAGCTACCGATTTTTTATTTTTTTTTTAAACTAAGGAGACGTTATACTGAATGGGAGCAGCAACAAGGATAGATTATACTGTATACTATACAGCATGGTGTACGGATTATACTGTGTATTATACAGCATGGTGTAGGGACTATACTGTATATATACAGCATGGTGTAGGGATTATACTGTATACTATACAGCATGGTGTAGGGATTATACTGTATACTATACAGCATGGTGTACGGACTATACTGTATACTATACAGCATGGTGTAGGGATTATGCTGTATACTATACAGCATGGTGTACGGACTATACTGTATACTATACAGCATGGTGTACGGATTATACTGTATACTATACAGCATGGTGTACAGATTATACTGTATATTATACAGCATGGTGTACGGATTATACTGTATACTATACAGTATGGTGTACGGATCATACTGTGTATTATACAATATGGTGTATGAATCATACTGTACATTGTATAGCATGGTACAGGGATTATAATATATACTGTACAACAAATGCATGGCGGTTACACCATGCAGTACAATATAACCCCTGCGCCACGCTGTACAATATACAGTACGTACAGTGTATGCATATACCCACACACACATACATACATACATACACACACATATATACATACACACATACTACACACACATACATACATACATACACACACATATACATACACACATACTACACACACACATACATATACACACACATACATATACACACACATAAAACATAAAAACTTACTTGTCCTGACGCTGGAGGGGGCTGGGCCTTGGTCTTCTCGGCTCCTATGAAGAATCCCTATAGTTGTCCGTGCGTACGGACAACTATAGGCATTTTCAATGGGGCCGCCCGGCGTGTGTTCTGTACGCACGGAACACACGCCGGGCGGCCCCATTGAAAATGCCTATAGTTGTCCGTATGCACAGACAACTATAGAGCTTCTTCATAGGAGCCGCGGCGTATCTATCCGCAATTTCGCGGATAGATACGGCCGAACCTTTGGCCCCTGCAAAATAATTCGGGTCTCCCATAGACTTTAATGGGATTCGGGATTCGCCCCGAATCCACGAATCCCGTGGAAAATTCGGGCCGAATCCCGAATCCACGAATCTTTTAGGATTCGCTCAACTCTAGTGTTCTCCTTGGGGTAACTATGGCCCCGGCCGCACTGAACACCCGCTCTGATGCCACACTACTAGCCGGGCAGGACAGCTTCTCCAGTGCAAACTCGGCCACTTGTGGCCAGAAATCCAGTTTGGCTGCCCAGTAGTCCAGCAGATCTTCAATGTGGGGTGGCAGGGTGCTGTCCAAGTAGGCCACCACTTGCTGGTTCAGGGTCTGCTCCTGGTCTACCTGCTGCTGCTGGTGAGTACTTTCCGCACTTGGCAGGTGAAGAAAGCTGCTCATCAGCGACTCCAGACTCAAGTTGCTGCTGATAGAGCTGATACTGCTCCTACCAACCCCATCCCCCACAGCAGCCGTGGCAGTGGTATGTGAGCGCTGAGGGACGCCCCGGTCAGACCTGCGAGAGGATGGATGATGATGCAGATAGGCAGCAGCCAACTGACTACATAGGATGTCTCTATAGTAGTTCAGTTTGTCCTTCCTCTCAGCAGATGGAAAAAAGGCCCCCATTTTAGACCGGTAGCGAGGGTCCAAGAGGGTGGAGAGCCAGAAGTCATCCCTCTGCCGGATGGTGACTATTCGGCTGTCACTACGTGAGCAAGTGAGCATGCATTGGGCCATTTGCGCAAGTGACTCGGAGGGACTCCCTGCCTCCAACTCCACTGTATACTGCCATGGTGTCTCTGGGTCATCTGCCTCATCTTCCTCATCTGCCTCTACCTCCTCTGGCTGCTCCTGCTCCTACTCTTCTGTCACCTGGGTAGAAAAACCACTAAATGCTTGTGCTCCAATGTCCTCCTCCAGTTTCTCCTCCTCCTCCAGTTCAGCCCCCACCGGACCCATGTGGCCGTGAGATGCAGTCTCCACGTCTCCAGTCCCCTGACCAGAAAGATTTTCAGCATCTGTTCCAGGACATGAAGCAGTGGAATGACGTTGTTCGTACAGTAGTCCTGGCGTGGCCTCCTCAAAGGGCCTGAGCAAGCGGCAGGTGTCACGCATGAGCTGCCACTGGCTGACATCAAAATTACACAGGGGAGTACTCCTGTCTGCTTGGATCATTAAGAAATCGTTTATGGCCTTTCTCTGTTTGTACAGTCGGTCCAACATATGGAGGGTAGAATTCCAACGGGTGGAAACGTCATATATAAACCTGTGTTGGGGGAAGCCATTCTGACGCTGCAGCTCAAGGAGGGTGTGCTTGGCGGTGTAGGAATGGCTGAAGTGCATGCAAAGTTTCCTGGCCATTTTTAGAGTGTTTTGCAGTTGGGTATAAGACTTGAGGAACCGTTTGACAACCAGATTAAATACATACGCCATGCAGGGCGCATGGCTCAGCCTTCCTTGGCGCAACGTGGACACCATGTTCTTTCCGTTATCTGTCACCAAGGTTCCGATTTTTAGTTGTCGCGGAGAAAGCCAGCAATCGATTTCTTCTTTCATGACGCAGAGCAGTTCCTCCCCTGTGTGACTTTGTTCACCCAGGCAAACCAGGCGCAGAACTGCGTGAAACCGCCGTGCCCTGCACATGTGGTACGCTGGAGGAGCGTTATGACTTGGCCCTGCAATGGAGGCTGAGGTGGTGGAGAAGGAGCCGGACATTAGTGCAGGATCAACAGTTTGACAACGAGGAGGAGAAAGTGTCGTCACCTGTTCAGGTTGCTCGTGCGGCTGGGCAGGAAGCACATTGACCCAGGGGGCCGTAAAGGACATGTACTGTCCCTGACCGTAGTTGCAACTCCACACGTCGGCGCTGCCGTGCACTTTGGAAGACACCAACAGGCTCAAGGACTGGGCCACCTTCTCTTCTACATATTTGTGCAGGGCTGGGACTGGCTTTTTGGCAAAGAAATGACGGCTTGGCACTCTCCACCTCGGCTCGGCACAAGCCATCATTTCTCTGAACAGTGCAGAGTCCACCAGTTGAAAGGGAGGGACTGCAGCACGAGCAACTTGAACAGGAGCACGGTCAGCTTGTGCGCTGTAGGATGGCTGGACACGTACTGCTGTCTCTTTGCAATCACCTCAGTGAACGACTGCTGCCGTAATGAGTGGCGAGGAATAAGAGGAGGAGGAGCAGGAGCATCTGGAGCGGTAGATAATGAGAGACAGCTCCCTTCGACAGAGGTGCTGGAGCCTTGACTGCCTGAAATGGGATGTGTGCCACTTGGTGATGCTGCTGTTGCTGCTGCCGACACATCTGAGCCATGGTTCTCCCAGGCCATTTTGTGGTGACGCTGCATATGTTGGCGCAGGGCTGTGGTGCCAACATTAGCACCCTGGCCACGCTTCACTTTCTGACCACAGATTCTACATATAGTCATGTTCACCTCCTCAGGCGTCTTAACAAAAAACTTCCACAACGCCAAGTAGGCGATTTTACCCCCAACACTCCGCACTGACTGAGTGGTACCTCCGCTGCCTGGCTGAGCCCCTGCGCCGCTCTTTTCAAGGCCGGAAAGCACCTGCGAAGAGTGCGGTCTACCCCATCCCCGTTTGGCTCCCGACCTTGCACTGCTGCCACTCCGCTGACTAACGGCCACACTACCGACTTTCTGCCTGCACTGCTGCCTGACGCGCAAGCTGTTAGTCTCGTCTGCAGATGATAATAATGATGATGAAGCCCTTGCTTCACCCGGCTCCCAAGTGTGATTGGCTACATCATCATCAACTACAGTTTGCATGTCGCTAATCTCCTCCTTAACTGTCTCGGTGTACAAAGCCTGACCGCTCTCAGCATTACCACCCACTACACTCTCCTCATCAGTACTTGACTGCCTACTGGAAGAAGCAGATTTCTGCCCTACCTCTTGGCTTCCCAGTAGCTGCTGACTGTCCTCAAGTAGTTTGTCCTCGCTGTATAGTGGTACAGAGCCCACAGCATATAGTACTTCTCTGGCTGAGGGAACCGAAAAGGACAGAGGGAGGTTGAGGAAAGGTGAGGGCACTGGAGCTGCTCCAGGCCCATGCCAACTAAGGGTTGTGTCTGACGAACCCGCCGACTCTTGGCTGGGGGTGTCAGATGTCATCTGGGAGGAAGTGGATGACCGAGTCAACCATTCAAGAACATCTGGGTTGGTGGTCAACACACGACCATTAGATGACCCCGGTAGCTCTGGCCTCGCCAAGTGACCCCTAATGCCACGTCCCCTTCCTCTGCTGCGACCTGTGCCTATTCCAGAAACATTTGTGCCACTGCCCCTCCCCTGTGAAGGGCCTGTCACCTCTCTGTCTGACATATTGTTTGCTAAAAAATTTAAAATAAAAGGAAATTAAGAATCCTCCCAAAAAATATACTTTGCTCACTGCCTTTCACAACAGCTTAACTATTTATTTAAGAAATACCGTCACCCACAGAGTGAGTTAACAATGGGTTGCTGAACTGCAGTACAATGGGTTACTGCACAGCACTACACACTATATGACGATTTTCTTTTTCTATGGATTCTGACGCTGCAAATAGTTATTTAAAATGAACAACCCCACAAACACGGCTTTTTTTTTTTTTTGACAATTCAACTTTACTGAAGAAGTTAGCACTATATGGCGCTTGTCTGTTTGTATGGCGAATAACGCCGCAATTAGCTATTTAAAATGAACAACCCCACAAACAGGGCTTTTTTTTTTTTGGGGGGGGGGCAATTCAACTTCACTGAAGAAGTTATCACTATATGTCGCTTGTCTGTTTGGATGGTGAATAACGTCGCAAATAGTTATTTAAAATGAACAACCCCACAAACACGGATTCACTTTTTTTTTTTGGCAATTTAACTTCACTGAAGAAGTTACCACTATATGGCGCTTGTCTGTTTGTATGGCGACTGACGCTGCAAATAGTTATTTAAAATGAACAACCCCACAAACACAGTTTCACAGTTTTTTTGGCAATTCAACTTCACTGAAGAAGTTAGCACTATATGGCGCTTTTCTGTTTGTATGGTGAATAACGCCGCAAATAGTTATTTAAAATGAAGAACCCCACAAACATGGCTTTTTTTTATTTTGGCAATTCAACTTCACTGAAGAAGTTAGCACTATATGGCGCTTGTCTGTTTGTATGATGAATAACGCAGCAAATAGTTATTTAAAATGAACAACCCCACAAACACGAATTTACTGTTTTTTTGGCAATTCAACTTCACTGAAGAAGTTACCACTACATGGCGCTTGTCTGTTTGTATGGCGACTGACGCAGCAAATAGTTATTTAAAATGAACAACCCCACAAACACAGTTTCAAAGTTTTTTTGGCAATTCAACTTCACTGAAAAAGTTAGCACTATATGGCGCTTTTCTGTTTTTATGGTGAATAACGCCGCAAATAGTTATTTAAAATGAACAACCCCACAAACAAGGCTTTTTTTTTTTGGCAATTCAACTTCACTGAAGAAGTTAGCACTATATGGTGCTTGTCTGTTTGTATGGCGACTGACGCCGTAAATAGTTATTTAAAATGAACAACCCCACAAAAACGGCTTATTTTTTTGGGCAATTCAACTTCACTGAAGAAGTTAGCACTATATGGCGCTTGTCTGTTTTATGGCGACTGACGCCGCAAATAGTTATTTAAAATGAACAACCCCACAAACACGGCTGTTTGTTTTTTTTTTTGGCAATTCATGGCATATTTATTTATTTTTTTTTTTAGTGTACCCCAAACAAGGCTCTGACCCTCTTACTGCACTGCAACAAGGGACACTAGTGGTGCTTCTTTGAATAAAGCACCCCAAAACAGCCTTTAGAACAGAGTGCAGTGCTGTATAACAGGCTAACCCTAATGCCCAGTCACTGCTGCTCAGTGTACCAGAATAGCAATTTCACTGCCTGATAATCCCCTATGGATTCTGTCTAGAAATCGTCCCTCTCCTAACCCTGCAATTCAGATTATCTATCCCTGATCTCCTCAATTCTTTTCTTTAGCAACGTTTTTCTATCACTTGCCCTATCTCTCCTGACGTCTGTCTCTGGTCTAAAATCAATTGCAAATGGCGGATTCCAGCGCTGCAGAGCTATTTATAGGGCTGTGACATCACAGGACCTGGCTGGCTGCTAATTGGCTACATGTCTGCATGTGATCGCATTGTGGGTGTTTACTCCTTTGTCTCAGAAATCCTTCCCCCATGTCATGCCATGTGCTTGCGGCCATTTTAGGAAAAAAAAAAAGATGTGTTACCACGAATCACCATGAAATTCGTTTTCGTGGCGAATTGAATTTTCCATGAAATTTGTAACAAATTCCACTTCGTCAGCTTCGATTCGCTCATCTCTAATTACAAACTATGTTGTTGTTTGTATAATAATTGTTGGACTTATTTTGGCATCTTGTCAGTCAGGGCTGATTTTGTAAGCAAAAAGTTCTCAGAATTTAAATATGTAACACACTGACATAATAAACAGTACAGATAGTCTAGAAAACACAATCTACACCATAAAGCAGACAAATTCGCAGTACTGTAGGTGCATACTTCCATGCCCTCATGCTTCTTATTAGGCAGAGTTTATAACATTTACTACAGAATAAGAATTTTGGTACTTAGGTCAGGAGGACTCATAGTGCATGTTTTGGAAGAGGTCTGCAGTTAACACATTAACCCCTTCCTGCCCAGCTGCGGGACGTGAGTTGCCGCCCAGCGCCGTACATGTACGGCGCGCTGATCGGGCGGGTGCCGGAGCTGCAGCGGTGGGGGTCCGGCTGTGCCCAGGTGCCGGACCCCTGCTGAATGCGCCAGCATCGGTGAAAACACCAATCCCGGCGCATTAACCCTTCATGTGCCGCGGTCAGCGCTGACCGCGGCACATGAGGCATGCGGCATGTCACGATGGCGAGCGGGGGGCCATCGGGTCCCCGCGCTGCTGTGATGGGGACCCGATGGCTTGGATAGCAGCCTGATGCCATCCTTAGGCATTGTGGCTGCTATCCCTGCGTGCCTGTGCAATCCAGCCCCCCTGGATTGCACAGGAAGCAGGCTGTAAGTGTATTACATTGAGTAATACACTTACAGCCAATGTATTACAATACCCCCAAATCAGACCCCCAAAAGTTAAATAAAGTTAAAAAAAAGTGAAAAAAGTTAAAAAAAAATTAGTTTTACAAAAAATAAGTTTCAAGTAAAAAAAAGGACACTTTTCCCAAAATAAAGTTAAAAAAATTGTAAAAAAAGGGGAAAAAAGAAAAGTATACATATTAGGTATCGCCGCGTCTGTATCCAGCTCTATAAAAATATCACATCATCCACCCCGCCAGGTGAACGCAGTAAAAAAAAAAAAACAGTGCCAAAACAGCCATTTTTTGGTCACCTTCCCTTACAAAAAATGTAATAGCAGGTGATCAAAAAGGCGCATTTTACCCAAAATGGTACCAATCAAACCGTCATCTTGTCCCGCAAAAATGATACCCTACCTGAGACAATCGCCCAAAAAATAAAAAAAATATGGCTCTCTGAAAATGGCAACACAAAATAAAGATTTTATTCTGTTCAAAAATAAATCTAATGTGTAAAACTTTCCAAAAATAAAAAAGTTAGACATATTTGGTATCGCCACGTCCGTAACAACCTACTCTATAAAAATATTACACAAGATGGCCCCTCAGGTGAATGCTGCAAAAAAATAAAACTATGCCAAAACAACCATTTGTTTCCCTCTTGCCTCACGAAAAGTGTAATAGCAGGCGATCAAACAGGCGTATTTAACCCAAAATGGTACCAATCAAACCATCATCTTGTCCTGCAAAAATGATACCCTACCTGAGACAATCGCCCGAAAAATTAAAAAAATATGGCTCTCTGAAAATGGCAATGCAAAATAAAGATTTTATTCTGTTCAATAATAAATCTAATGTGTGAAACTTTCCAAAAATAAAAAAGTTAGACATATTTGGTATCACCACGTCCGTAAAAACCTGCTCTATAAAAATATTACATGAGATGGCCCCCCAGGTGAATGCTGCAAAAAATTAAAAAAAACTATGCCAAAACCACCATTTGTTTCCCTCTTGCCTCACAAAAAGTGTAATAGCAGGCGATCAAACAGGCGTATTTAACCCAAAATGGTACCAATCAAACCGTCATCTTGTCCCGCAAAAATGATAACCTACCTGAGACAATCACCCAAAAAGTAAAAAAAAATATGGCTCTCTGAAAATAACAACACAAAAATAAAAGATTTTATTCTGTTCAAAAATGCATCTAATGTGTAAAACTTTCCAAAAATAAAAATGATAGACATATTGGGTATTGCCGCGTCCGTAACAACCTGCTCTATAAAAATATTACATGAGATGGCCCCCCAGGTTAATTCTGTAAATAAAATGTAAAAAAACTGCCATAACATCCATTTTTTTTTCACCTTACCTCACAAAAAGTGTAATACCACACGATCAAAAAGGCATATTTACCCCAAAATGGTACCAATCAAACCGTCATTTCGTCACACAGAAATTTAGACCCTACATGAGACAATCGCCCTAAAAATAAAAAAATATGGCTCTCAGAAAATAACAACACAAAAAAAAGATTTTATTATGTTCAAAAATGCATCTAATGTGTAAAACTTTCCAAAAATCAAAATGTTAGACATATTGGGTATTGCCGCGTCCGTAACAACCTGCTCTATAAAAAATATCACATGATTTGCCCCCTCTGGTGAATGCTGTAAAAAATTTAAACAAAAACATGCCAAAACAGCTATTTTTTTCACCTTGACTCAAAAAGTGTGATACCAAACGATCAAAAAGTCTTTTGTACCCAAAAATGGTACCAATGAAAACATCAGCTCATCCCGCAAAAAATGAGCCCCATATAAGACAATAACTAAAAAAAATAAAAATCAGTGGCTCCCGCAAACCATTCCATCAAAATCTGTGTTGTAAAATCCATATGGCGCTCGTTCTGTTTTGAGTCCTGCCATGTGCCCCCACATCAGTTTACCACAACATATGGTGTGTTGCCGTATTCAGGAGAAAATGGGTAACAAATTACGGGGTGCTTTTCTCCTGTTACCCCTTATGAAAATAAAAAAATTGGGGTAAAGCAACATTTTATTGGAAGAAACAAAATTTTTCATTTTCATAGCCAAGTGTTTCCAAAAAAACACTTAGGGGGTCAAAGTGGCCAGTATATTCGTTGAAGGGTGTAGTTTCCAAAATGGGGTCACTTTTTCAGGGTTTCCACTGTAGGGGTACGTCAGGGTCTCTCAATTACAAAATGGTGCCTAAAAACTATTCTAGCAAAATCTGCCTCCAAATTCCATATGGCGCTCCTTTACTTCTGACCACTGCCATAAACCCATAGAGACGTTTACCACCACATATGGGGTATTTCTGTAAACTGCAGAATCAGAGCAATGTATATTGAGGTTTAGTTTGCTGTTAACCCTTGCTTTGTTGCAAGAAAAAATTATTAACATAAATAATCTACCAAAAAAGTGAAATTTTGAAATTTCACCTCCATTTTCTTTTAATTCTTGTGGAACACCTCAAGGGTTAACAAAGTTTGTAACAGCAGTTTTTTATAATTTGAGGGGTGTAGTTTCTAAAATGGGATCATTTATGTGTGGGTTTCATTATGTAAGCCCCTCAAAATCACTTTATATCTGAATTGGTGCTAAAAAAATGGTTTTGAAAAATTTGGTGAAAATTTAAAAAATGGCTTCTAAGCTTCTAAGCCCTCTAACGTCCTAAATAAGTAAAATGACATTTATAAAATGATGCCAACATAAAGTTAACATATGAGGAATTTAAAATAATAACTATTTTTGGAAGTATTACTATGTATTTTGAAAGTAGAGAAATTGAAATTTGGAAATTTTTCCAAATTTTTGGTAAATTTGGTATTTTTTTTAATAAATAAAAATGAAATATTTTGCCAAAAATTTACTACTGTCGTGAAGCACAATATGTGACGAGAAAACAATCGCAGAATTGCCTGGATAAGTAAAAGCGTTCCAAAGTTATAACCACATAAAGTGACACATGTCAGATTAGCAAAAAATAGCCTTGGCAGGAAGGTGAAAACAGTCAAAGAAAAATACATATAATGCAACCGCACACTGCTAACCAGATAAAGCACGAAATGCCATAGTGATATAAAGTATTCTGAAGCTCATGCTATGCTTGTTAAATAAATTAGAGATTCTTGGCAAATATATTTTGTACAAAATTATCTGAGCCCATCCACCGAATCGTCAAGGTGATCTTTGTGGAATGGGAACCTAACACTATTTCCTACATGTTATGTGCCATCCTTGGCTTCCATATAATCAGGGGGTGTTTGTTCCACATGCATGCTGTATCCACTCTGCCTTTTGCCATTTCTGGTGCTTCAAAGGCCTCCCCTAGTTCAGGAATGCAGATACTAACATGCATGCCGAATCAAAATCAACCTGTGGGACAGATGGGCTGGTCAGGAGTGCATGACCAAATGGAGTAGCCACACCTCCAGTACAAACTTACACTCTTTGTAACTTTGTACTGGAGGTGTGGCTACTCCATTTGATCATGCACTCCTGACCAGCCCATCTGCCCCACAGGTTGATTTTAATCAGTGTAACTATAAAGCCAAGTGATTCGGCATGCATGTTCGTATCTGCATTCCTGAACTAGGGGAGGCCTTTGAAGCACCAGAAATGGCAAAAGGCAGAGTGGATACAAAATATATTTGTCAAGAATCTCTAATTTATTTAACAAGCATAGCATGAGCTTCAGAATACTTTATATCACTATGGTATTTTGTGCTTTATCTGGTTAGCAGTGTGCAGTTGCATTATATGTATTTTTCTTTGACATGTATTTAGCCATAGCAACGAGCACCTGCACTCTGGGATATGCTGACTGAAATTCCTCTTTTTTTCTTAGGAAGGTGAAAACAGGCCCGGGGTTGAAAGGGTTAAATACAGCACATTTAAAGAAGCACTCTTGTTGTTTTTCTTTGCTTATATTGGAAAACAAGGGGTCATGCCTTATGAAATAGAGAAAATGGCACAATATTTAAAAAAAGCATATAGTACAGACCAAAAGTTTGGACACTCCTTCTCATTCAAAGAGTTTTCTGTATTTTCATGACTATGAAAATTGTAGATTCACACTGAAGGCATCAAAACTATGAATTAACACATGTGGAATTATACACTTAACAAAAAAGTGTGAAACAACTGAAAATATGTCTTATATTCTAGGTTCTTCAAAGTAGCCACCTTTTGCTTTGATTACTGCTTTGCACACTCTTGGCATTCTATTGATGAGCTTCAAGAGGTAGTCACCTGAAATGGTATTCCAACAGTCTTAAAGGAGTTCCCACAGATGCTTATCACTTGTTGGCCCTTTTGCCTTCACTTTGAGGTCCAGCTCGATTGGGTTCAGGTCTAGTGACTGTGGAGGCCAAGTCATCTGTCGTAGCACCCCATCACTCTCCTTCTTGGTCAAATAGCCCTTACACAGCCTGGAGGTGTGTTTGGGGTCATTGTCCTGTTGATAAATAAATGATGGTCCAACTAAACGCAAACCGGATGGAATAGCATGCCGCTGCAAGATGCTGTGGTAGCCATGCTGGTTCAGTATGCCTTCAATTTTGAATAAATCAGTGTCACCAGCAAAGCACCCCCACATCATCACAACTCCTCCTCCATGCTTCACAGTGGGAACCAGGCATGTAGAGTCCATCCGTTCACCTTTTCTGCGTCACACAAAGACACGGTGGTTGGAACCAAAGATCTCAAATTTGGACTCATCAGACCAAAGCACAGATTTCCACTGGTCTAATGTCCATTCCTTGTGTTCTTTAGCCCAAACAAGTCTCTTCTGCTTGTTGCCTGTCCTTAGCAGTGGTTTCCTAGCAGCTATTTTACCATGAAGGCCTGCTGCACACAGTCTCCTCTTAACAGTTGTTGTAGAGATGTGTCTGCTGCTAGAACTCTGTGTGGCATTGACCTGGTCTCTAATCTGAGCTGCTGTTAACCTGCGATTTCTGAGGCTGGTGACTCGGATGAACTTAACCTCCACAGCAGAGGTGACTCTTGGTCTTCCTTTCCTGGGACGGTCGTCATGTGAGCCAGTTTCTTTGTAGCGCTTGATCGTTTTTGCGACTGCACTTAGGGACACTTTCAAAGTTTTCCCAATTTTTCGGACTGACTGACCTTCATTTCTTAAAGTCATGATGGCCACTCGTTTTTCTTTACTTAGCTGCTTTTTTTTTGCCATAATACAAATTCTAACAGTCTATTCAGTAGAACTATCAGCTGTGTATCCACATTACTTCTGCCCAACACAACTCATGGTCCCAACCACATTTATAAGGCAAGAAATCCCACTTATTAAACCTGACAGGGCACACCTGTGAAGTTAAAACCATTTCAGGTGACTACCTCTTGAAGCTCATCAAGAGAATGCCAAGAGTGTGCAAAGCAGTAATTAAAGCAAAATGTGGCTACTTTGAAGAACCTAGAATATAAGACATATTTTCAGTTGTTTCACACTTTTTTGTTAAGTATATAATTCCACATGTGTTAATTCATAGTTTTGATGCTGTCAGTGTGAATCTACAATTTTCATAGTCATGAAAATACAGAAAACTCTTTGAATGAGAAGGTGTGTCCAAACTTTTGGTCTGTACTGTATATTAGTAGGTGCCACGTAGTTATTTTAAAAACACATTGGTCAACAGTCACCAGAAAGTGGCCCACCCATTTAAATGACAATGACCTATAATCAGTATAAGTCATCAATACCAGATTGGGTGTGGGGGGTGGCTACCTGCACCCGTATCGACCAGGGTGTCTTGGGAACCTAAAGTGGCCCTGGAAAAGCAAAACAAAACTAAAAGTGGCCCCATATTGTAGAAGGGTCTACATTGACAGGAAGCTTGGTAACAAAAGTAGGGGGGTCAGCAATACCATAGCACAAAATATCACATACCACAGTGCCGCACAATATATTAATAGAGGACATTTTCTCTCCTCCTCATCCAGTTGTCTCTGATTAAGGATATGGAGCAGGGTGCTTAGGAGGTGAGATGGCAGTTAATTTTTACTGATAGCTTATTATGTACCCAGCCAGATGCAGAGATGGGGGCTTGGGTGGCCTCCTGGTCATCGGCCCATAGTGAAATTTCCTTGTAAGGTCTATGATCAATTCGCCTCTGCATATAGATCAGCTGTTTGTAGGGGTTATGGCTCTCTGACAAGTGCTTCAGCCTCTTCATAGTATACCAAGTACTGCGCTGTGCATTGTGCTTGGTGTTACAATTGTGCTTGGTGTTACAGCTAAATCCCATTCCCTTGAACGGAACTAAGATTCAGAAAGACCATGCAAACAATAAACATAATGCCCCAGCACAAGAAATGGGTCTTGGTACTCAACCAAGTGTCATAACCTCTTCTAAACCCTCTTTATATTGCACTGTTATTGAATTGACAAGAAGTCATCAGTTAACTTTTAGTTCTTTTTGCTCACCTCTCATAATACTGTATATTAAACATTGCAATGAAGCAGAACAAAGGACACAAAGAGTGCAATATTCCCCATAGCTGATAAAATGTGACATGGATCTTTAAGACATTTTTTTCTCTACCATTTGTCTCACACAGACCTGATTAGTTTGCGATAGAATAAGACGCATCAATTCCAGGTGGAATTGCTGCTCCCCAATGATTTTTGTCACTTGACTTTCATCTTCAATATTTTTAATTGGTTCTCAAATGGGTACAGAAAAGGAACTGAGATTATGTTAAGGTGTTCAGACGTTAGAATAACCCTATTCAGTCCCCTAAAGGCACTATGTCTGTATTCCGCTTGCCTGAACAGCATATCACTGTTTTAATGCATATGTCATGATTTCTCTTATCCTCTACTTCCCTTAATGGTTGCCTGCATGCTTTTGCTGGATTTGGTTTTGAAGTAATGATATAAAATTCATTTCATCTATACCCCTCCCCCGAAGGCCTCCTCCCTCCCCCTGAGCCCGAGTCTTTCATACATAACATCAGGCTTGTCATATCTGAGGAATTATTAAAATAAGACAGAGCTTGCTATATCTGAGCAGAAAAGCTCCTTTGAGCAGGCATCCTCAGGAGGGAAGCAAGCTCTATCTCATTAGTCTGTGCTGAGAAAGCGTCCTCGTCACTTGGTTCAAGGTGATAAAAGATTAGGGCGTTTGGCCTTGCCTTATTCAGTATGCAGAACACACTGCTCTCTGCCTGTGAACATGAAATTACATTGAACCTGGGGAGTCTAACTCCATTAATTTTAAATGGAAGATTAATTTAACAATATGCGGCAGATATTTGTTACAAACCTATCATGTAAAAAGTGACGGCTTGCAATAAATTGCAGCGCCTCACAATGGTCTGTGGCCTGAGCTCCAATAAATCATAAAGCATTTACACATAATTGCTATTTTTAAAGACACGGATAAAAGAAGTGTGCCTTGTTTGAGAAAAGGTTGGCAAGATGACAGGACAACTTTGAACTTCAATGCGGCTTTTGATCAAAAGCAGCATCAAACACTGGACATGGACACCAGAATTTCATGACACAAAGCTATAGCTTCTATTTATTTTCTCCAAATAAATAACTAAATGTATTTGTATTTTAGTTTGTACATTAATAAATGCATAATAGAATGTATTTCTCTTTACTAAATAGCCTAAAATCTGCCTTGCACATTAGCTGAACATTAGCCGAACCTGCCAATTTAGACTTGACCGGCTGACCATCTAATATGTATGGGGATGTTCTGACTTTCTCCTGAGCAGGATTTCATCGCACACAATCCTTTACTCCAGCACAAGGATAAGCCACTGCAAATGTCAATGAAAGTACATTTCATTAAGGGTGCATTCACACAACTGTGTGTATTTTGCGGTCCGCAAAATGCGGACCCACAAATAGTGCAGATGATGTCTGTGTTGAATCTGTTTTTTTGGCTGACCCATTGTAACAATACCTATTCTTGTCTGGGAAACGGACAACAATAGGACTGCAGACCGGACATATGGATGCGGACAACACAAAGTATCCTGTCTGCATTTTTTTTGCGGTTCCTTTGAAATTAATGGTTCCACATCCAATCCATAAAAAATGCGGAACAAATCCATTGAAAATAATGTGGTCAAAACAAAGAAAGCAAGTTTTAGGAAAACTTATTTTGTTCGGGGAGACTATTCCCTCAATTAGGTGTGTAATGTTGGTAAATGGTAATTCATTATTTCACCCAATAAATTGCTTATTCACCCTAATAAGGAAATTTTAAATCTTAAAAAGCTGCATGTGTGGTAGGGCTTTTACACATAGCACTGCACATGTTGTTTCAGCAGAAACTAGAACATTGTTAAAAAACTATGTAATTGATGGAAGTCACCAGAACAAGTCTATTAGAAGACAAGAGACCACAACCACCTTTGGGACACTTTTTTTCATTGGTCTTGATAAAAGTCTGTTTTTGTTGGTTGTTACTAAAATCTGTCAATGCTCCAATGGCTTTATCAGTAGCCCTTATTTCTTCACTTCTGTGAGCTGAGAACCACTCATTGAAGGCCTTTTTACTGATGTAGCAAGCAATTGTAGGAAAGGAAGAGTTCCTTCCTGCCAATAGTTTGCTCGTCAGTGAAGGAGACCACTACAATTACATGCATCAATCTTCTCCACCGTATGGGGAGGCGCGATCACTAATGCCCTTGCTCGTCCCCATACATAATCATTGTTAGAGATCCCCCACTGTGTTATGTCTAGTGCCAGATCTAAGGAGCAGTGCATGACCCAAGAATTCAAAGAATACCAAAGAGAATCCCTATGTCATGGCATATATTAGTTTTGCCTGGACTTTCCCTTGTAGTTGCTAACTGAAAACAAAGTAATAGTAAGAATATACATAGTCTTTGTCATTGCCCATGAATTTCTTTTGCTCTGATTATTTGGCTAATAATTATTACCACATGCATCTGTTCAATCAAAATTAAATTAAATATTCATGTTTTAGAAGTATCAAATTTCTCAGCATGTGCAAACAGCATATAATGAGTTTCCAATTAACAATATAAAAACAGTTAGAATGACAATTTCACTTTGTATGAAACCAGCTCTGAAGAAAAAAAACTAATCTTGAAATTTAGGATGTGTGATTTTAGAGTTAATGAAAGTAATATAAAAATGAATGAAAGTATACAAATTTACAGTATACTTTATTGAATAGCGTAAATGTAGAAAACTGGTTTTCTAAAAAGTCCACTTTTGCATAGGGTCTGTGTCTGGTATAAAAGCTCATTACCATTTGCTTGAATTAGGATGAGCTATAATATCAGGTACAGCCTACGGGCAAGAGTGACTACTTCTTGACTATTACACAGAGAATTGAGTCATGAACATTTCTGTCCTGTAATGTTATCTTAATTGCACTTTTAAGAGACGGAGTGATTCCAATATAAAGCATGGCAATGCGCCTGCCACTTTGCATGTTAGAATACAGTTGTCATTTACAAGTTCTTTATGGAGCTGCCATTATATCCATCAGCGACTTCTTCAACATGCAAGATGCCTCAGTTCACCCTACCTGGTGCACAGTTTCCCACGTGTACTACCCAACTTGAAAGTAGCAAGGGTCAGAAATGCATCAACTGGTGCAGGTCTTCTGCATGCATCTTGGCACTCTTTAATTGTATGGACTATGGAAGATGTTTTTTTTTTACATTGATATTTTTTTTAATCGGACAATAATTTTCGGATTTTATTTGTTGGTGTGGGATTCCCTTGCTTGTTTCAAGCTAGAACTAAACTGCATATTCAAGATGAGGCCACACCAATGCTTTGTAAAGCTCTACTATTATGTCCCTAAAAATCAATATAACAAAATATAAAATTATATCTTAATATTATAAAAATGAGTTTCTGTCTGTCTGTCTGTCCGTCCGTCTGTCTGTCTGTTCTCTATGCGCGACCAAACTACTGGACCGATTTTCACCAAAATCGGCACACAGTTACATCAGGTGTCTGGGAAGGTTTTAGACCGGGTCTCAGCTCTCTAGGACATACCGTTCCCAAGATATTCCCAAAATATGACCTCCATTAGCCTATATTACTTCAAATTCCAACTGCCATTTTCTCTACATACACACAGGTTTTCATAACAACCCAGCCAGGTAATTAGCAGCCAGCTGAGGAGCTCATGTAAATAACAACCCAGCCATTTCTCTTCACTGCTTTAAAGGGGCAGAGCGCTGTGGATGACACTGTTAAAAGGGTATTCCGCTTAACATAAATATAACTTATGCTTTAGATTAATTTTAGACTAAGACAGTTCAGTAGTAATAAAAGATGTTTTCTTCCACTGCTACCCAATGCGTGTCCTCATAAATTACCATGGCATCGACCTATAATTCAGGCCACCCCCAAAAGAAGGACTTAAAACCCCAGGTCTCGCTAAGTCACGCCCCCAACTCGGTCAGGCCATGCCCCCTCCCATTCCGCAGCCAACGGGGATTGAAAAATTGAAGGTAAAAATCAATTTCTGTTAGCTGCAGGGGTGGGAGGGAGGGTGACTTTCTCTCTGCAATGACACACAGAAACATTAAATGAAATAGATTAAAGGGGTATTCCTATCTCACAAATGTAGTTTGTATAGTTAGATATAGCCATACCAATATTTTTACTAATAGAATGTAATTACATAAAATGTACTGTTTAGAAGATTTTCCTATTTGTATAGACATTGTCCCACACATCAGTCAGGCCGTTACCCCTAGTTATGGCCACCGTGGCCATGTAGTATTGGTGGCCGGCTTGTCCCTTTTCAAACCCGCTCTGAGGTAACTTCTGTATTGTGAACACACATTGCATGAGCATACGGAGACACATCTTAGGGTACTTTCACATCTGCATTTTGGACGCTACAAGTCTAAAACGCAATGGTCAGGATCCGTCCAAAACGCAGACTTTATAAACGGATCCTGCTCCATAGAGATGAATTGATCTTGGAACAGGATCCGTTTCTCTGCCTTTTTCGAAGCGCAGACAAAAATGCTACAAGCTGCAATCATGTCTGCGCTCCCAAAACACAGAGAAACGGATCCTGTTCTAAGATCAATTCATCTCTATGGAGCAGGATCCATTTATAAAGTTTACATTTTGGACGGATCCTGACCGATGTGAAAGTACCCTTTATCAGGCACAGTAAACCTTTACTTGCAGAGTTTTTAGAGGAGAAAGGGACAGGTTTATAACCTCATCAAAACTATAGTAAAAAAATGACCGGTCTATAGGTTTGAACAGGAGCAAGCCGGCCACCACTACTAAACAGCTGCAGTGGCAGTAACTAGGGGCAACGGCCTGACTGATGTGTGTGGGACAATGGAAATACAAATAGGCAAATCTTCTAAACAGTACATTTTATATAAATACATTCTATTAGTAATAATATTGGTATGGCTATATCTAACTATACAAACTACATTTGTGAGATGGGAATACCCCTTTAAATATACCCGTGCAAAGCGAAGTTTTCTTTCCACTGCTACCCACTGTGTTTCCTCAT